>JAADWY010000441.1:0-26618 GCA_023336355.1 Pythium dissotocum
AAAAAGAGAGAAAAGAACCACATAGATATGATAGGATAGCCACAGAAAGCAAAACGACAAAAAAGAAGAAGAAAAAGACGCCAAAACAAAAACAAAAAACAAAAGGGGAATTCCCAAAATGCGGCCGTCTTTTCAAACTAATGACCAAAAGGGGCCGTTGGATTCCTTATTTGGCAACTCGTGGCAACTGAGACTACAAGACAGATGGACTAGCACACTTCCTACCCAATGCACCTTGCATACCCAGTGTGCCGGTCAATCAATCGGACGCCACAAGGGAATCCAACGGCCCCTTTTGGTCATTAGTTTGAAAAGACGGCCGCATTTTGGGAATTCCCCAAAACAAAAAGCAACAAAAAGCAACAAAAAGCAACAAAAAGAGCACCACACACCTGGATACAAGAAGATATCCGAGTGCTTGACTGGAGATTCGAGATGTCAGCCTTGACTAATACCCAGCACGTTCCCACGAACAGGTCAGTTGTCGAATGACTCTTTTCTTGCTCTGCACTAGAACTGTCGTGGATGGCCACTTCAACTTCAACAATCAATCCCGTGTTTAGTGTTGTCCCGTGTTTTGAACGACGCAAACTACAGTGACACCTCCCATACCAAATATGGGAGGAATCGTACGCAATACCAGAGATACCACAGTACGCCTCCCTTTCCATTTCTGCACGAATCCTGCCAAGCAACACGACGCCAAGCAACGAACGCAAAAAGGGGAAAGCAACGCGCGACGGACAACATGGCGACGCCTCTGGACGCGCCGCTGGAGCTCAAGCAGACGCAGCACGCGCCCAAGAACCTCAAGCACAAGAGCAAGAACAAGCGCCCGTCGCCCACGGGCGGCAGCGGCGCAGGCAACTCCAGCACGGCGGCGCCCGTGCCCTCGGCAAGTGGCGCGTCGGCGTCGTCCGCGTCGTCTGTGGGCGACTGCGGCCACAGCCACCACCACGGACACGGACACCACCACCACCACCACGGCGCGGGTGCTGGTGGCGGCCGCAAGGGCTCGGCGTCGGCTGTGTCGGCGGCCGTGGCCGAGGACAAGCTGCGCGACCTGCTGGCCAGCAAGATCGCGGAGATTGAAGTGGGCGGCGACGAGAACCTGGAGCTGCCGATCGACCTGTCGGGCATTTTCCTGGACGATTCCATTCCGGAGAAGGCGTTGAGCAGCATGCAGGCGGTGGTGGACGACGTGGCGCTGTCGGGCGACGAGAAAGCTGCGCGATTGGCCGCGCAGATCAAGAAAACGGTACGTTTTACGGACGGATTAGTGACGTTTATGATGCAAGATGCTGATTGTATATGCTGGTGGTGGTGTGGACAATAGAGCGACGACTTGGCGCTGCTGCAGAAGAAGATCAGCGAGATCAACTCGCGCTGCATCGTGCTCAAGCAGCGCAAGAATGCCGGTGGGTTTTGTGGTGCAAACTGCCCGTTTAACTGGCTGGAGAAAGGTTGCTGACGATTGAAATGACACGAAATGCAGTGAATGCGGAGCTGGTGAAGACGAACGCGTCCAAGGGCAAGCTGGAGCAGCTCTGCCGCGAGCTGCAGAAGCAGAACAAGCTTATCGTGGTGCGTTGCACCGTGGGAACACGAGTGATTTGGTCTGGACGAGAGGATGTTGACTGCATGTTTGTGTCTGCTGTTCCAAATAGACGGAAAGCCGCCGTATCGCCGATGAAGAAGACAAAAAGCGGTGCGTTTTCTTAGTACAAATAGAGTTAAACAAGCCACCAAATGACGTGGTTTTATTGTGTATTTGTGTGTGGATGCAGTCGTGAGCTGTCGACGCAGTTCCAGAAGACGATCGAAGAAGTGAGCGCCAAGATGGACCAGCAGAGCCAAGACTATATGACGTCACTCAAGGAAAACGAAAGGTGCAGCCACTGCAGTTGCCATGGCCGTCGGTGTGAGCTCAGAGTCAGACAGCTAATGTGGTGGTGTGGTGCATTGTTCTAGTCTGCAGCAGAAGCTGAAGGGGTTTCTGGAGCAGTACGCCGCCCGTGAAGAGCACTTCAAGAAGCAGTTGGAGGCAAAAGACCTGACCGTGCAACTGGCAGAAGCCAAGCTGCAGCACCAAGTCGAACTGACGACACAGGAAGCCGAACGAGCGAAGCTCACGCTGGAGAAAGCCAAGCGGTTCGCGGAGCGAGAGGCCCAGCTGCAGGTTGGTATCCGTTAACTTCAGGCATGAGAGGTGTGATGCGGTGCTCATGGAGAGATTTGTTTTTTCACGCATGTAGAGTCAGCTGAACGCGTACTCGGAGAAGTTCGAAGTCGTGCAAGAAACGCTGCAGAAAAGCAACGAGATGTTCACGACGTTCCGCTCGGAAATGGATAAGGTATGACACGGCTAACCTCAGTGGGCGAGTGATATGCAATGCTCACTCGACTCTCTGTCTACACTACGCAGTTGAGCAAGCAGACGAAGAAGCTTGAGAAGGAAAACACGGCGCTCAAGAAAAAGTGTGACGAGTACGATCGAGGGGCTATCGGATCTATCCAGGAGAAGGTCCAGACCGCCGAAGAGACGAACAAGCTGCAGGAGAAGATCAAGAAGCTCGAGAGTCTATGCCGTCAGCTTCAAGCCGAGCGCAAGACGACGACCAAGGAGTGATCCACTCAGTGACGAGTCCGCACAGCCTTTCTCAAGTGTTCTCCTCGCGTGAAGTGCACGGTTCGCGTTCTCCCTCCATCTCCTATTTTCGGTAATTCAGATCTGAGTGACTCGTTTTTAGTTCTGACCCTGTCTAAGAATACGCCAAGTTCCTCTGCTGAGCGCATGCAGTCGTGGAAGTCGGTCTTTCGTAAACGCTTCGTGTGTTCGAGCTTGTGAGAATGGCTGGCGAGCACCATGGCCTCGTGGCGCGCAAGCAGATCGGCGGCAGCGCAGCTCCAGTGAACTACTCGTTCGAAGAGCGCGTGTTCAGCGCCACAGACACGCCGCTGGACAAGGTGCAAGCCAAGCAGCACGTCGTGGCCTCGCTGCAGTCCAAGATCCTGTCGGGCGAGACGCCGCAATGGAATACGTCGACGTCCAACTACGACAACATGCAGATGACGGGCAAGTGCTACCACCGCACGAACGTGAACGCTGAGGTATGATGCAAACAGTGAATAAATGCAGTGCACAATGACTGACGCTTTGTGTTTTAGCGCAACCGCACCAACATGTACCAGTACAACTTCCGAGCCGAAGTGCTGCCGAAAAAGTGTCCGACGATCAAGCCCAAGACGAACCGCTTCAACATGGGGATTCTGGAAGTCGCACTGAAAGACGAGTACATGGGCGAGAGCTTCGGAGACGAGCGGATGATGAAGGGCTACAGCAAGCGCACGGAGGGGCTGCCGAACCACCCGCAACTGAGAGACAAGACGCCGTGGAATGTCTCCACCGAGTCCAAGCCGCCCATGAAGACCGAGCAGGTACGAAGTGATACTTTCGATTGTGCTAGTCCATGGCTGACGATAGTTCTGTGGATGTCTCTAGTTCGCCAAGTTTGAGGTGGATCGCCAAGCAGCGAGTGAGAAGTGGAAGCAGAAGTTTGGAAGTGACGGCAAGCCGTACAAGGACCCAGTGACGCTTGCGAAAGAGGAAAACGAACGCATTCGCCAGGAGAAGATCGCGAGGGCAGAGGCTCTGGCCGAAGAAGCGCGGAGACAGTCGTGGTACCAGAAGAAATGAGCTCAACAGCCAGGTAGGGAGTGGGCCGCAATTGCGAATATTTGAGAATAACAAAAGCGGAAATTTGCGATTCACCAGCGCTGATCATCACGATCTTGAAGGGTCGCGGCTTCCTGGCGCCTGCTCCCCACACGTCACAGGCAGAGAGAAACCAACGCACCGACATCCAAGCTGCTGCTGGTGCTGGTCTCTATAATCTGTGCCTTCCTTCCTCCTGATCCAATATGGCAACACTATCGCCGCCCGAGTCGCTTGTGCTGTTCGGCGACCCGATCTTCACAGGTGAGACCGTGGACCCGAGCAAGAAACCACCGGCATCCTCCGCCTCGGCAGCCGACAAGGAGTCGCTGGCGCGCATCGAAGACGTTCTCAATGCGATTCTCCCGCCTCAGTACGTCCACGAAGACTGAGCTCAGTGAGGCTGCTGGCTGTATTGACGCCGTGTGATGATTGTGTGTCGAATTAGGATGTGGCGAGAAGAGGACTCGGGGTTCTGGATGCGGTACCCGTCGCCCACGCCGTCGACGCGTTTCGATGTGATCAAGCTTCAGGAAGAGATGGACGCCAAGCTCATGAAGCGCCAGGCTCGCGAGAATGGGATCTGCGCCGTGCGGGAGGACATCTACCGCCAGTGCTTCGACGAGCTCATCCGCGAGGTGCTGATCAATTGTCCAGAGCGTGGCCTGCTGCTGCTGCGTGTGCGTGACGAGATTCGACTCACGACGGATGCCTACAAGACGCTGTACGAGAGCAGCATCACGTTTGGCATCCGCAAGCAGCTGCAGGCTGAGGACGGCATGGGCGATCTTCAGGAACGCATCGACCGCCTGCAGCAGGACAAGCAGCAACACGAAAGCAAAGTGCTCGAGCTCACCAACAAACTCGAGCTCATCGAGAAGCGCGCGACCGAACGCAAGGCGCTGCAGGACAAAAAGTTCAAAGAAGAACTGGACTTTCTCAAGTACCAAGGCCAGCATCTCGACGCCTTTCTCAAGTCGGCCGGCGGTGGCAGCCTCGCTGCCGGAGGTGCCAAGTAGTAGGACATAAGTCGCCGGTGGATATATTTTTGTATATGGTCGGATTTGCCTACTGCCTACGATATTGAGTCAGTCTGTTATTCACTGGAAGGCGACGCCTTCATGTGGCCGACCATCTCCGTGAGCATGGCGTGGGCGGCCGTCACGTACTTCTTCTCTTCCTGTGCGAGCTGCTCGCGCACGTGCTGCCGCTGGACGTGGGGAAGTAGGAACGACGCGACCAGCTCCTTGACGACCAGCTCCTTGACGACCAGCTCATCGGCGTTGCCTCTCGTCTCGAGCGTCGTGACCATGGGCCCTAGCGCGTCGACAAGCACATCCAGCTCCCGCATGGCCGCCACGTGAGCCTGCTCCACGATCACGTCGGCCACGAGGTCGTCGATGAAGTCGCTCGCCGTCTCGCGGTGCACGCGCTCGATACGCCGGAACACTTCGTCCTCGCGGTCGCGCAGCATCTCTTCGGCCTGGCGACGACCTCCTTCTTCGACCTCACGACGCCTGCGCTGCTCGAACGCCGCCTCGACAAACGCCTTTTGCTTGGCGATCTCCTTGGACCTGTCCAGCTCCTTGTACAGGAAGTCCAGCATCTCCGAGATGACTTCGCCCTCGGCCTTTTGCATCGTGGACCGCGTCACCTTGGCCTCTTCGTCCTCGAACTCCACGTTGCTTCCGTTCGACGCCGTTACCACAGCAGCCTCGTCGCTCGCTCGCAGCTCCGCGATGAGCTCTGCGCGACGCTCCTTGCCTTCGAACATCATGTTCTGCACAGCGCGGCCTCGCAGCAGCTTCTGCAGTAACCGCACGGCGTCCTCTCGCTGCTCGTCTCCATCACTGGCCTGCACGGCGTAGTCGGGCGTCGGCGGCCGCGTGAGCAGCATTTGCTGCTGTTGCTGCTGCGCTCGCTTGCGACTCGACAGTGTGTGCGTCGCACCATTGCCACCACCACCACTTGGGCCGTTGCCACCACTGCCTCCGGCCGAGCCGTCGTCCGTCTCCTTGGACTTCTTGATGATCGACTCTATCTTGATCAAATGCGCCTCAATCGCCGCCTGCTTGCGTTCTTTCGCCGTCTTGAGCGTCTTCTCCGCGGGCTTTTGCTTGGTCGAGAGCAACATCTTGGCGGGGATCATGGTCTCAAACTCACGCAGGTTCTCGAGCTGCTGGAAGCTGTCTTTTTCGATACCAACCTCCAATATATCTGCCTTTCCGGACTTACCATGCCTCGTCACAGGCGCGTACACATGGGACGAGAAGTCTGTGTACTCGCCGATGATGTCGCGCTTGAGCTCTCTCTTGGGTGATGTCAGGTGGCCTTGCTGCCGCTTTTTCGTGAGCTTGCGCAGCGCGCTCACGCGTTCCTGCTGGATCTTTTCCGTGGCGTTTTCCTTTTCGTGCTGCAGCCGCTGACGCAAAGCCTCGATGCGCTGTTCGGCCAGGAACTCGTTCTCCTTGTCTCGCTCTTGCAGCGCCTGTTGCAGCAGCCCAATGCGCTGCTCGTGGAAAGCGTCAATCTCGGCTTCTCGGTACGCCCACTCGCGCGTCTCCTGCACTTCCATCATGGTCTTGCGCAGTTGGAAGCTGGCTTCGTCGGTCATGGGCGGCAGCGACGCCTCGAACGCCTTCTTCTTGCGGTTGCGTTCGATCAGCTCGATCTCCGCTCGGCCTGCGGGCAGCCCGGCGTTGTGGCGCAAGTGCAGCAGCGACAGAATCTCGGGCTGCACGACGTCGTTCTGGCCCGTGAGGTTCTTCTTGACTGTGTAGTCGGGCGTGTACGGGTCTGTCTGGGCCTCCGAGTCGCGGTACATGGTCTGGATGCCGATCGACCGCGTCGGCCCCGACATCTCGTCGTCGAACAACCGCTTCTTCACATGAGAAGCCATTGCCACGGGCGCGAGAAGCACCTCCGGAGGCTCGGCCTGCAAGTAAGGAAGTATGGGCCGTTGGGAGTACTTGACGCGCTCCGTGCCGCTGACGGCGGCGTAGCCTTCGGTCGGATTGTTGCTGCTGACGGCGGTGTTGGTCGCCGACGTGGCCGTCATGACGCCGCCGGGACGGAACGATCCCTTGCGGAAGGACCCGCCCGAGTGCGAGACTGTGTATACCGGATCTAAATGGAGACACAGGCATCTTCCGTGAGAATCCAACTACTAGCAGTAGGCAGGTAGGCTGGCTAGGCCACTCACCATAGACGGCATCGAGCGCCCGCGTGGGCAGCGACCGCGACATTATCGTGGACTTGTGTTGGGTGCCTCTCCAGAAGCCAGGCGGGCAGGCAGGCGCAATCAAACGGTCGGTTTCTGGCTCGACACCCGCTCGAAAATCACGTCTTGATGGCGTGGCACTTTCGTATAAATAGAGAGATTTGGAGGCTGGAGGTCAGGATTTGATGTTGAGAGGCTGGAACACAAGTGAGACCCACAGCAAGCTACACAATTTCGTCTATTACCTGAGCTCATTACTGCGCGATCTGCTTGGCGAATGAGAGCGCGAGCTGCTTGGATCGCGTGACGCAGTCGGCCAGACCAATGCCGTACAAGCTGTTGCCTCCAAGTTGCATGCCCGGTGCGAGCTGCGATTCGATCGTCTCTAGTGTCTTGTGGAAGCCCACGTGGTACTGCGGGATGGCGTTGCGCAGCACGAGACTGCGGACGAAGTCGGGCTTGGCGTCGATGTGGAGATGACGCTGCACACCGTCCAATGCGATCTGCTGGAGCTCACTCTCTGAGAGATCGGCGACGTGAGGGAAGTGCGCACCGCCACACATGATGCTCAGCCGCGTCTGCAGTGGGTGCTGCGGCGAGTTCTGCGACGGGAACGAGTTGGAGTCGAAGATCACACCCAGCACTCGCTCCTTCTCTTTTGACGGGACGAGGTAGCCGAAGCCCTCGCTCTTGAGCACGGGCTCGTTGTAGCCAACGTGGACAGTCGCCATGTCCACGAACTTGATCGTGTCCAGTGTCTCAGCGAGCTGAGGCAGTGAGTCCTGGACCACAGGCGCGAGGCTGAATGCTGGAAGCGTCGAGAACACGTGCGTGGCGGCGATGGTCTTGCTGTCGCTGGTCTCGATGTGGAAGCGGTGGCTCTTGCTTCCAGACTCAACGTGGAGCTTCTTCACGGGCGCGTTGAGCAGCAACTCCGACTCGTTGTCACTCTACCACAAGGCCAAGAGTGAGCAATAAACACGAGGGATGGACCCACGAGCCAATGTGAGTGAGAGTACCGACCTGGATGCTCTCGTTGAGAGCCGAGATGAGCGTGGCCATGCCGCTACGGAAGCTCACACTCACGGAGCTCTCGTGGCTGCGCACGAACTGCGACTTGGTGGAGCCGTCCAGTAGCGTGTCGTTCGCAGAGCTCTTGCCGAAGAGCATGCCGCGCACCACAGAGCCGTTGTTCTGCTCCAGATCCCACAGCAACTGAAAGCACGAGCGCACGGACAAGTAGCGGATGTCACCGCCGAAGATGCCCGACGCCATGGGGTCCAAGAGCCGCTCGGCAACTAATGGACTGAAGCGGCGCGAGATGAAGTTGTAGATCGACTCGTCCTCCAGCTAGAAACCCAATCATCCACATATCAATTAGTCTGGCGTCCTTTCTCACGAAAATATGCTATTCGTACCTGGGTCTTGGAGGCGAACATCTCGTGGATGCCGGCCATAGCGACCGCTGGCGTGAGTGGCCACGTAAAAATGTCCTTGATGCTTCCAGGCAGTTTCTGTTCATCAATCAACACGATAAGTCCCTGAAAACCGCCTTTCCGTAGCTTTTCCCGCGAGCAGCTCCGCTTACCTCCACCATTCCATTGCGCAGCACGTAGCGCGACTTGGCGGCCGCATCCACCGCCTGCATTTCGTCCTGCAGCTTCAGTTGCTCCACCAGTCGCAGCATCTCGGAGCCATTGCGCGACGGCCGGAAGCCGCGCGGGCCTTCCTCAAACAGGAATTCGTCCTTGGCGGCCGTCTGGATCCAGCCGCCGGGCGAGCCGGAGGCCTCCAGGACGCGGATTCTCGTGGGTACGACGTCCTTCGCTACGCGCAGAGACTGGCGCAGGAAGTACGCGAGGCTGAGCCCCGAGATGCCGCCGCCAAGCACCACAATCTCCCGTGCAGCGCCGCTCATTTTCACAAGCTCTCCAATTTATTGTGTGCAATTGACGAAGCGCATCGTCACAAAGGCTGCACTCTTCACATTTCAACCAATCGTTGATTTTTACGTTGTTCCATTAGCTGAAATTACAAAACGTACTTTATCGTTGAGCCGAACTTAGCTCCCTCTTGAAGTTGTTCACCGACCACAACCACAACGGGAGCATCTCTCCCGTGCTTTAGTGACATGCACATCACTTTGACTGTCATATTCCCGCACACACAATTCAGAAATGTTTGTAAAGCGAGGTAATCACTCCTCCAGCCTCAGTGAAGCCCATGGAAAGAGCTGCTCAGTGAACGGATTATGATCCCGTCAACGGGACTGATGGGACGACTTTATTGGCTGCCCGGCGGAACATCGCGAAGACGAATTCCGAAGTGGCCGTCATCTTCACGCGCGACAGGGCAGCCGGCGCAGCGCGTATTGCATCGCAGGGTTCAGCGTAGGACAGCGCGCGCCGTCCCGGTTGAAGGCGCTGTCTGTCTGTCTCCACCTGGCAGTTCCTCAGCTCAGAATCCATTATTGTCCATCATGGACGTGAACCTGCTGCTGTTCGTGAGCCTCATGGCGGTGATCTCCGTCGGCTGCGTGTCGTGGATGTGGAAGCTGCGGCGCGAGAAGAACCGCTCCACCAGCATGGCCGAGCAGCGGCGTGACCTGAGAGCTGCGCTCGTCAACCAGTGGGTACTCGCTTAAATGGGTGGCCATTTGACACGGATGCTAATCAGTTGTGTTCTTCAGAGAGGATCCAGCAGAACATCGCATTGACGCCGCTACACGGTACGTCGTCTTCGACCTGTTTGTACGTGGTTGTATTCTTCGGGTAGGAAGCTAACGAGCTCAGATGCGTTTATTAGAGATGCGAGCGACGGATGCGCGTGGTGTTCGCACTGCGAATTCGCCAACTTCAAGCGCCTGCGCTACTGCGCGCTGTGCGGCGAGAGCCTCAGGAGCACGTTCGACATGCTCTACGCGTCTGTGCACGCCACAAATCGCCTGCAGCGCGCACGCCGCAGGAAGGAGTGGGGTCGTCGCGTGGATGTCCAAGGCCGAGCGTTCTGGTACCGAGCCAAGGTCCCATCCAAGAGCCTGCTCTCGTGTGGCCTCCTCGTGCGCTTCAGCAAGCCGATTGTGGGCGATGGTGCCATTGCACCAGTGCCATCGCGTAAGGTCCCAGTCGCCACGATCCTTGACGCGGAGTACGCCGCGTCGACTTTTGATATCCTGGACGCTTCTTCAGCCGACGCCAGCGTGTTTCCCAACAGCGAGGTGATCGACCTCAAGTTCAAGGACAAGGACGTGCTGCAGCTCGCAGAGAAGGAATTTCCGACCAAGTTTTCCCATTTCGTGGTCTGTACGGCGTCGATGCTCGTGCCGGCAGAAGTGGAAGTGCTGAAGGTCTCTGTGCATCGAGAGTACATCGTCGAAGAGTCGGTCCACCACTTGAGCTGTCTGGATCGGAAGCACTTGATGTCAAGGTTCCGGATTAATTTTGTCGACGAAAGCGGCGTAGACGCCGGTGGCATCCATCGCGAGTGGTTCATGCTGCTGTCCGAGCTGCTCGTGGACTCGAAAGTCGGGCTCTTCAGATGCACCAACGAGGCCGATCAGACGTACTACATCAACCCGTCGTCGGCAATAGACAACGGGCCGGAACACTTGGCATCCTTCTTCGCAACAGGACGTCTAGTGGGCCGAGCTCTCCTAGAAGGAGACGTGCTGGGCTTCCATTTTGCTCTTCCTCTGCTCAAGACCATTCTCGGTGTGCCCGCGTGCTTCGACGACTTGGAGTCCGTGGATCCTGTCGCGTACAAGAATATGCTGTGGATGCTACAGAACGAAGGCGCCGAGACTCTTGGCTTGGATTTCACAGTCACAGAGAAGATGGCCGATGGATCCGTACGCGTTGTGGAGCTGGTGTCTGGAGGGGAGTCGATTGACGTGACAGACGAGAACAAGCTCGAGTATTTAGAGCGTCAGCTACGGTACACGCTGTTCGAGAGCGTCTCGAGTCAACTATTCGCCTTTCTCAAGGGATTCTACGAGGTCGTGCCGCAGAATTTTCTCATGCTCTTCGACCCGGAAGAGTTCGACTTCGTGCTGTGTGGCTCGCAAGACATCGACGTCGCAGACTGGCAACGCCACGCCAAAGTGTCGTCCAATCTCACTGACTCGCGTGAGCTGCGGTGGTTCTGGGAGATCGTTCGGGATATGCCCAATGAGTATCGACGACGGCTTCTACAGTTTGCCACTGGCCGCTCACGCGTGCCCCTCGCTGGCTTTCAAGGACTGACGAGCTACGACGGCCGCATCTGCCCATTCACACTCAAGGGCATCTCGTACAAAAAGTCGCAGTACATTCGCAGCCACGCGTGCTTTAACCGCCTGGATCTGCCCATGTACCCGAGCCGCGACGAGCTCAAGCGCGTGCTGTACGGCATCCTGGACACGGACATCGAGGGCTTCACCATCGCATAGTACTGTTACTGTAGTGAAGACCACAAAACCGCCATGTAACAAAGTCGTGTAACAAAACATTCGAACACAAGCGCATTGACGAAGATGGAAGATGGAAGATCGCCCAAGACCGGAAGAGTTCAGTTCACTTTGGATCCGCTCGGGGTTCAGATGGCTACACAATCTTCGGCTACTTCAAAAACCACCATTTAGGCTTCAAAAACCACGCTTACTTCTTCCAACTAGGGATAGGTTTTCACGTGTTTAGGACCCGTGGCCAATTTCTGTTGAGGTTTTTTAGGTCTTTTAGATCGACTGCTGTCGCACCTTCTGTGGGACACTTTTTCCTTCCACGCCATCACCGCAAAATGGAGATGGACGACTCGACACTTCCACACGCGACGGCCCGCGGTGGCTGCAGGTGGAAGAGCTCCATCGACGCGAAGGGAGAGAGGGCTGCACGTGTAGGACAGCTGCACGTGACGCTCCGAGTGCTGCGCGTGGTCATTGTGGTGGTGCGAGATCCTGAATTGAGCTGCTCGTGTCAGGAGCACCGCCTGTGTTGACAGCCCGACCAAAATGGCGGACCCGAGCCAAAACATGTACGGCTCGACGCTGCTGTACCAGGCGCTGATGATGATGGCGCTGTGCGCCGTGTTCCTGCTCATCTGGTCGCGCGGCTGCAAAAAGCCGATCCTGCAGGACCTCGCGTCGCCGCTGCTGGAGGACACGCCCGAGCACCGCATCGACGCCGCCACGCGCGAGGCAGAGGCGGGCTTTGCACACTGCGACGCGTGCTCGTTCGACAACTTCAAGCGCTTCACGCACTGCACGATCTGCGGCGAGAAGCTACCGATCGACGAGGCTGATGTAGCGGCGATCAAGACGAAAGTGACGACCCCGGCGGCTGCCAGGGGATCCGACTGGCGACAGGCGCCGTCGGCACGGCAGCTACGTGCGCGGTACGCTAGCATTGAATACGATCACCAGTTCGGCGGTGTTCTAACATGGCGTTTGTAGGAAACGAAAGGAGTGGACGCGTCGAATGGATGAAGAAGGCAGCTTGGGTTGGCAGCGCAATGCTGAAGACTCTTTTCGTCACAATGCCAATGACAGTGTGGCACCTGTTGTCGTGGTGTTTGAGAAGCCGGAGAAGCTGGTGGATCAGGAAGGCGGCGTGGAACGCGTTGAGAACGCACTGCTGGAGGAAGTCAGCGACCGCAACCTCGTCTTCAAGAACCCGCTCGAGGCCGACGCGGCGCTGCTGCCCACGGGCTTCCGATTTGACGCCGACAAGGACCGCCGCAGTGAGCTCATGCGCATGGCGGCGCTGGACTTTCCCTCCAAGTACGCGCACTTTGTCGTCACGACGGCGGCCGTGCTCGTGCCGGCTGAGGTCGAGTTCCTTAAGCTGTCGGTGCACCGAGACTACGTGCTGGAGGAGTCGGTGGACCACTTGTACTGTATCCAGGAGAAGCACATCAAGTCCGTCATGCGGATCAACTTCCTGGACGAGAGCGCGGTGGATGCCGGTGGTGTCCATCGTGAGTGGGTCATGCTGCTCAACCAGGTGCTCGCCGACTCGAACCTGAACTTGTTTCCGTGCCGCAACAAAGTGGACCAGTCGCATTATCTCAACCCGAACTCGTTCCACGACGTCGATGAGGATCATCTCAAGTACTACTTCGCGACAGGCCGTCTGATTGGCCGCGTGCTGCTGGAAGGAGGTCTGTGGGGCTTCCACTTGTGCGTGCCGCTGCTCAAGATCATCTTGGGTCAGCCCGTGAGCTTCGAGGACCTCGAGTACTTTGATCCAGAGACCCACAAGAACCTCAAGTGGCTGTTGGAGAACGACGGCGTCGACGCACTCGCGCTCGACTTCAGCGTCTGTGAGCAGACCACCGACGGCCAGACGGTCGTCGTGGATCTGATCCCGGACGGCCGCAATATCTCAGTCACAGACGAGAACAAGGCTTTGTTAGTCGAGCGCAAGTTCAAGTACTTGCTGTTTGAGAGCGTGTCGACGCAACTGTACGCGCTGCTTAAGGGCCTGTACGAGGTCGTTCCACAGGAGCTGCTCATGATGTACGATGTGGAGGAGCTGGACTATCTGCTCTGCGGCACAGACGAGATCGACGTCGAGGACTGGCAGGCCCACACGATTTCCACGCTGAACCTCAACGGCACGCGCGTGATGCGGTGGTTCTGGGAGGAGGTGAGCTCGATGCCCAACGAGTACCGTCGAAGGCTGCTGCTCTTCGCGACCGGCTCGTCCCGCGTGCCGCTGTCCGGATTCCGTGGGCTCACGAGCTACGACGGTCGCCTGTGTCCGTTCACGCTCAAGGGCGTGTCGTACTACACGGACAAGTACATCACGAGCCACTCGTGCTTCAACCGCCTCGATCTGCCGCTCTACCGCTCGCGCAATGAGCTCAAGACGGTGCTGTACGCGATCCTGGACGGCGACGTCTCGGGCTTCACGACGGCATAGCGGCGTCGTGGGAAGTGGATGGTGTAGTATTGTACTAGGACGTGTGAATAATGATGGCAAAGTGAATGGGTGAGGTTGCTCCGTTGCCTTTTGCTGCGTCTGGAAACGCGTCAGAAGGCGAATCTTCAGTATCAGTGTCCATCCGACTGTCTCTGTTGCCTGCCAGTCACCTTGTCGCAGGTAGATGCGACGGAGCAGATCTGAATGCCGCGCGATGAATCTCTGGGCCACCGCCGACGATCGCCACTCCGATGGAAATGGTGATACTCAAGCGTAGTGTCCTCTGCAGTGTCCACGCCAGGGGCTTTGCGAGCTCATTGCATCGAGTTGAAAGGCTGCCCGTCTCACGGCTCAGCGACGTTGAGTGCATGATGCTTGGACAAACCCACCAACGCCACTCTCCACACTCTGCATACGAATGGCGCGCGCGAGCCAATGGCGACGCGGCTTGGTGGTGACACGCGTGTCTGTGGATCTGCGAGTGCCAAAGAGGCCAGAGGCGACGGCGCTTGTGCCGCCAGCCGCTCGCCTCTCTGACGTCGTCGGCCAAACGTCGTTGCATTAGTCGAGAACTCAGGCCGCATTAGTGTTCACCAGGTATACAAAAACCGAGTACAATGGATCAGTTTCGCGACCAAAATGGCGCGAGTGGTCACGAGCTGCAGGTATCCGGACCGTGTGGACGACGATGGTAGACGGGAGCTCTCCGACGTGCGGCGTGCGTCGCGTGCGTGGCCACAAGTCGCTCCGAGACTGCTGTACAGTCTGAAGCATTCTTCCTCTCGGCGTGCGGTGCACAGACCACGCGTCCACATACAAACCAACACAACTACCGGATCCCATGACGCCGGAAGAACTAGGGTTCATGATCGGCGTGGCCGTGCTGTTCGTGGCCGCCAACTGTGCGTGCCACCTCTCGCTGCGACGCGAGAAGCGCGAGTGGGCCGAGCTCCACGCACCGCTCAATGCAGAGTACGTGGCTTGCATACAGGAATTTTGATTGTTTGAAGTTGCTGATGGTGTGAACTGTTGTAGCTCTGTGGACCGACGGCTCGACGCCGCACTGCGAGAAGCTGAGGCCGGCTCGACAGTGTGCTCTGGCTGCGGCTTCGAGAACTTCCAGCGCTCCATCTTCTGCTCCATCTGCGGCCAGATCATCGGCGTGCTCTCCAAGAGACAGAAGAAGAAGATGGGCAAAGAGGTGGTTCTAGGCAACGTCCGCCGGCAGCTCCGCGCCAGGTGAGACCTTGGCATGCGTATTGATTCCTACTCAAAACCCCATTAACGTCCACGCGTTTACACTGCAGATCCCGCAAGGAGTGGACGCGCAAGGTGGACGTGGAGGGCAACCTGCACTGGTACCGCGACAGCACGCCGCTGAGCGGCCGCAAGTTCAAGGGCTTCGTCGTGCGCTACGTCTTGTGCTCGACTGAGACCGTCGCAACCGAGTTGGATCACCAGCAGCAGGAAGATGCGACGTTCGAGACCGTATCTGTGACTGTGGAGCAGCAGTACACGCAGCACGCGATCCAGATCGAGGACCCGACGACCTCCAACCCCGTGGCGTTCTTCTCCCACATGCCTGTGGACGACTCGTCCAAGCACGAGTACCGTCAGATCGTGGAGCACTCGAACCGCGACTTCCCATCCAAACTCGCCGAGTTCATCACGCGTGCGCTTACGCTGTTCATCGACGCCGAGGAACTGGTCACGGTCTTCCGCATCAACCGCACCACGCTTCTGGCTGAGTCGATCAAGACGCTTGCGACCATGACGACGTCGCAGGCACGAGCAGCCATCCGAGTGGACTTTCTGGACGAGCAGGGCATTGACGCTGGCGGCGTGTACCGCGAGTGGTTCCTAGTCATGAACGAGGAGATCGTATCCCCAGCGGCTGGCATCTTCACGTGCGTCGACGCTCAAGACCAGACCTACTACCTCAACCCACACTCGCGTGATGTGCTTGGTGAAGCCCACTTGGCTCATTGTATGGCGGCCGGCCGCTTGTTGGGTCGCGCGTTGCTAGAAGGCAACGTCACGGGCTTCCACCTCGCGCTTCCGCTGCTCAAGATCATCTTGGGCCAACCCGTGAGCTTCAGCGACCTCGAGTACTTTGACCCAGAGGCGTTCAAGAACCTCAAGTGGCTGCTGGACAACGACGGCGTGGACGCGCTTGGCCTGGACTTCACAGTCACAGAGAAGCTGCCGAGTGGCGAGACCCGAACAGTGGAACTGGTGCCTGGAGGCAGCGACATTGACGTGATCGACGCCAACAAGGTCGATTTCGTCGACAGGAAGCTCCAGTATCTGCTCGTGGAGAGCGTGTCCATGCAGCTCTTCGCCTTTCTCCAGGGCCTGTACGACGTCGTGCCAGCCGAGCTGCTCATGCTCTTCGATGCCGAGGAGCTGGACTACGTGCTGTCCGGCTCGGACGAGATCGACGTGGACGACTGGGAGCGCAACACCAAGTACACGGCCGATCTGTGGAGCCACCCGTGCAAGCAGTGGTTCTGGGAGCTCGTGCGCGAGATGCCCAACGAGTACCGACGGCGGCTGCTGCAGTTCGCCACGGGCTCGTCGCGCGCGCCGCTGTCGGGCTTCTCGTCGCTGACCAGCTACGACGGCCGCCTGTGTCCGTTCACGCTCGTGGGCATGCCGCTGGTGGACGACGGCTTCGTGCGCAGCCACGCGTGCTTCAATCGGTTAGATGTGCCGCGCCACGTCAACAAGGCGCATCTCAAGAAGGGACTCTACGCGCTGCTGGACACGGAGAGCTACGGCTTCACCACCGCATGAGCGGCGACCGACTGTAGCCTACAGTACTCGCGTCACATGTGGGCGTCACCAACATACGAGCCGCATGATGTTAAAAGTCAGCACGCCTATACAGTACAGTACGTCCCGGTACTGTAGCTGCTCAAGACGACGAGCTCCGATGGGAATCCCATCATGGAGCTGCTCCGCATGATGATTGTTCTGCGTGATTGCTCCAGCGCAGGGAGACGCGCCGGGACGATCAGTGAAATCGGTTCCATGCAGAACAAAAGTGTAGATAAAGCTTGTTTAGACTGACTGCGGGAATGACAGACCGCCTCCATGACGCACGTTGAACTTGCTCGCTAGTGTTGTTGCAGTTGCGTGAGCCTCAACCTTCACTTCTCTCACAGAAGTTCTGTGTGTGGGTTCTGCCGCGGGAGAAGAGCTATTCAGAGTGAGGAGCCACTGGGCCCATCCTCATGCTTCCTTTCTTCCGGTGTCCCACGTCCAATTTAGACTCCGACACCAACGAGGTCGACACTCGGGGGTTCTGTAAACTTTGGGAATGGCGAATCACGAATGCGAAATTCACTCGGGGACTGGGACTGTATGGAGGTCAGACACTGGACATGTCGAGGATTCGTTTGCACTGTCTGGTCTGGTCGGGCAGCATGCGCGCGCGCGTCGTCCACACGGGACACTCCCGCGGAAACTCCGCTGTCGCAGGCCGCCATGATCTCCAGCAGAATGCACATGGCACGGCGGTGACCATGACAGTGCCGCATCACGCGCATCTGCGTTGGAGGCACCACCACCTCTCATTTCCAGCAGTCAGTTTGTGTGGGTTGGCCATCCATCCAATTTACTGTCTCGCTTCCGCCCCAACATCGTGGGGACTACAAAACCTGCTCTGGTCCATCGAATTTGCATCAAGTCTGTCCCTTTGCGACAGCATGAATGATGGAACAAACATGCTGGGATTTGTGTGGGCATTCCAGATTCCACGTCTATGTCCACTTCAACCCTCCGCTGAACACAGATTTTTGAAGTTGACTCAAAAGTCTTCATCAGTTCAGAACAAATCTGGAGATACGACTGAAAATCGCTGATTGCTTGGAAGCGTGGATGGCGTGACCCGTACACTCATTTGTGAGGTCTGCGGTAGCTGTGCCATCTGCCTGACGGAGGCAACTGCTCTCCTCTCTTCTTCCGTTTTGACTTCCAGTTCCACTTTTCAGTTCCCTTTGTCCGTCCAGTCGGCCGTGTCGTTCCGGTCCAAAGCTCGTTTTGGCTCTGACTCCAGAACCGCTCCTTGGGACGCTCATCAACATTGACGAGCAACCCGAGACTCATCTTGGCAGCATAGACCGGGAACGTGAAGTTTGTCGATCGGCCAGAACAACTTCGCCTCCCGAGCACCAACACCACGCGTTGGTTGGTTCGGTCGCGCTTTTCTACAGCGTCCGGATTAAAATCCGGAGCAACGCCACGCTCCCCACGTGCCCGATAGACGCATTGGACCAACATTTTCCAACGAACTCGCTGGACACCCGCTGGGTCTAAACTCACCGCCAACAACTCTTCGTCTCCATCTCCACATCAACGGGCGCCATGGAGTGGCTTGTACTCGTGTGCCTCATCCTGCTATGCGTCGTGTGCATGGGCGGGCCCTTCGCGATGCTGCGGCGCGTCCGGAACAAGCGCCGCCGACTGCGCGAGCTGCGTGCACCGCTTCTCAAGTACGTCATTGCACTGCGTCTATCTTATCTTTTTTGCATGAGCTAACTAATACGTATTGAATTGTAGCCCTGAAGACCACCGCCTCGATGCAGCATTGCGGCAGGCGCAGGGCGGCTTCAACGTGTGCAGCGCGTGCGGCTTCGACAACTTCAAGCGCTCGACGTTTTGCACGCTGTGCGGCGACGCCATCCACGACCCGACGCGCGTGATCGACCCGCAGCGGCTCAAGGAGCTCAAGCGCCAGGACCGCAAGAAAAGCATCCAGAAGCTGCTCACGCTGTCGTTCCGCGAGAAGCAGGAGGAGCGCGTGGCCGTGCGCATGCAGGAGCAGGAGGTCACGCGCTTCCGCCGCCAGCGCCGCGCGCGCAACCGCCGCGAGTGGACGCGCAAGCTCGACGTCGAGGGGCGCATGTACTGGTACAGAGCTGTCCCACGCTCGACCAGTGGCGAGCAGCGGGCCATGTTCCCTGGGTACGTGTACGAAGTCCACAAGAAACCCGTGATCGTGCCCGAGTCTATGATCCGGGCGGCCGCGGAGGACCTTGAGAAAGGCGGCGTCGACGGTGTGCGAGGTGACAGCGTGTGTGACACGCAGCAGTCAACACCGCGTCTGTCCGACGCCGTCTCGGAGCCGCGCACGGCGGCCGAGCGCACGGTGTCGCTGCGTGTGGCCTGCGAGGGCGTGCAGTACGACGTCGTTGAGTCCATGGACGCGGACCCGACGCGGCTGCCGAGTGTCGACGCGCCGCTGACCGAGTCCCAGCAGAAGCATCTCCTGGCCGTCTACCCGAAGGACTTCCCCACCAAGTACGCGCAGTTCGTGACCAGCTCAGCGGCGCTGCTCGTGCCGGCGGAGGTCGCGCACTTGCGGCTGAACGTGCACCGCGCGCGTGTCTATGAGGAGTCAGTGTCGTCGTTCGCTGTGATCCACCGCGAGCACCTGCGCTCAGTCATGCGCATCAAGTTCCTCGACGAGAACGGCATCGACGCCGGCGGCGTCCACCGCGAGTGGTTCGCGCTGTTCATCGAGAAGATCGTCGAGCCCACGCGCGGTATCTTCGAGTGCGTGGACCGCACGGAGCAGACCTACTACCTGAACCCGCACTCGGAGCACGACCTCGGTGAGCACCACCTCATGCACTTCTTCGCCACGGGCCGACTGCTGGGCCGTGCGCTGCTGGAAGGATACGCCACGGGCTTCCACTTGGCGCTGCCGCTGCTCAAGATCATCCTGGGCATGCCCGTGAGCTTCTCGGATCTCGAGTTCTTCGACCCAGAGGCCTACCGTAACCTGCTCTGGATCCAGGAAAACGACGGCGTCGACATGCTCGGTCTCGACTTCAGCATCACGGAGAAAGTGCCTGGAACCACGAACGTGATCGTCCACGACCTGATCCCGAACGGCCGTAACATCCCCGTGACGGACGACAACAAGATCGAGTTCCTCGAGCGCAAGTTCAAGTACATGCTGTTCGAAAGCGTGGCCGACCAACTGTACGCGCTGATCAGCGGCATCTACGAGATCATTCCGCAGGAGCTGCTCATGATGTTCGATCCGGAGGAGTTCGACCACGTGTTATGTGGCTCGGACGAGATCGATGTGGACGACTGGGAGGCGAACTCGCACTTCTCGGACGATCTGCTGGAGCACCCGGCACGGAAGTGGTTCTGGGAACTGGTACGAGAGATGCCGAACGAGTACCGTCGCCGCCTGCTGCTCTTCGCTACGGGCTCTTCACGCGTACCTCTCGCGGGCTTCAGTGCTCTCACGAGCTACGATGGCAAGCTCTGTCCGTTCTCGCTCAAGGGCGTCCCTCTCGTGAATGACGGCTACGTGGTCGGCCACGCCTGCTTCAACCGGATAGATCTGCCACGCCACACGTCTCGCGACGACCTCAAGGTCGTGCTGTACGCCACGCTGGATACGGAACAGTACGGCTTCACGACTGACTAATTGATCAAGGTGGAGAGCGACACGCCTCCAGTGAAAATAGTGTGAACGTCGATGAAAACGAACGAATTGTACCATAGGAAGTCAACAACGAAAGCATCAAATGAAATACCATGTCGGATTCGTCAGTCTCAAGCCGTTGTTTGGGCTCTTGGGTCGGGAGGGAGACGCCTAGCTAGTCTGCTGCACGTAGCTTTCGAACACTGGGCGCGCGGCCTTGATGTTCAAATGAATCGTCGCCGGCTCTGCACGGAACCAACAATAAACGTGTCAGTAAGATCATTAGTGTGCAGCCACAAGAGGGGTGCCATGCACGTACGGATCTGCTGGTCCGACATGATGACCATGATGTACGTGTTGGCCGTAAAGAAGTCGATGTAGGCCGTGAAGTTCGAGTTGCGCACTTCCATGCCCTGGAACTGGGCCTGGGTCTTGGTGCAACTCAGCTTGAACTGCTTGATGATGTTACTGATCTTCTCGAAGCGGTGGATGTCGCGATGCGTCGCGTGGGTCGCGTGCGAGATCACAAGGAACGTCGCGCGTTCAAACAGCACCACTTCGTCGGCGTTGCAGATCGCGCAGAAGTCGTTCAGGTGCTGCTCGAGGTCCTGGATGTTCGGGATCAGCGAGTACACGATCGACGACCACGCGCGGTACAGCGTTTCGTCCCAGATCGACGTGCCGAAGCACACCGTCGGCAGTGAACCCGTGCGTGAGAGGATCATCTCCTTCTTCTGCTCGAACACACGGTCGCGCTGCTCCTCTGGCACCAAATCCATCTTGTGGATCAGCACGAACACTTTGGCGTTGCTCGAGTTCTGGTCGATGGCTTCAAGGCAGCCGTCAAAGTGCGCGAGATCTTTCTGTTGAAGAGTCACGTGAGGCACACAAATGATCAGTCCCAAGCAGCTAGAGGGAAGCGCACAGTTCGAAAAACGTACGTCCACTTCGCGGCTTTCAATATCGAAGACGTAGATCAGCAGCTCCACGCTGCGGAAGATGTGGTCGCGCTGGCTCTCGAAGTAGTTCTCGTAGAAGGCGTCCTGACTGCATGCAACGCATCAGAACGGAGCTGTTGAACGAAGACACACAACGCAATTCCGCACGAATACGCACCCGCCGCAGTCCCACAGGTTGAGCACGAGGTTGCCCAGGAATCGCACGTGCGAGTGCTCCACGTCCACTGTCCACAGCGCACGACGTCAGTTTGATTGCCATCGCGACGACATGGGTTCGACGGTGATTGTATTGTACTGTATCACGTACGTGTTGGGCCCAGTCGCATTGTATCACGGGCTGCAGAAGCAAAGAATGATGCTGACTTAGTATAGACATCCACGTTGAATGGATAGCTGGCTGCGTGTACGCACCGAGGTAGTTGGCGAAGATGATGGATCGCATCGAGGTCTTGCCGGACCCGGACTTTCCCATCAACAGCACCTACCAGAGCGCAAAAAAAGCAGCCAGAGCACACATAGGCACAACAACTTTCAGTATCATGCAGTCGATGCAACCGTAGAGCCGTATAGACAGCGTAAGCGGCCTGCATATCCAGCGTCGTCTCCTACCTTCTTCTTCATCTTGGCTTCGCGTCGATGTTTCTTGTGGGCAAACTGGACAAACACACAAGACTGACAATTCAAAATTTCTCTGACGATTCAAAATCGAGTTGTGGTCGTATCTTGCTTGCAATTCACTTATTTGAGCCAATCAGGAAGGAATATCAGATGTAGCCATCTTGAGCAAAAAATAGAATGCGCTCTCGTGGCAGCATCGGCACGAGCCTTTTCGAGGGTCAGCGAGTTTGCTAGTGTTTGACTCGTGATATGGCTGCCTGCTGGACCTGTTTGTCGACTGTGTGTCTTCACTATGCCGACAACTGCGAAGCCAGCGCCAAATGATCCGCATGCGCCGCTCACGCTCACGTCCCGTCCGACGTCCGCCGCCGCGTCAGGTGTGGCGCGTCGCCAGTGGAACGCGCCACCCTCAGATCTGTTCCCACCAGAGCCTCACAAGCCAGCGATACGACGTCCGATGTCGGCGGCAAAGCCAGCAAGAGCGGGTTTGTCCACTTCTCGAGCGCCGAGGACGATGACAGCGATTGAGACCCCACGCAAGGCCAGCAGTCCACGTCACAGTACACTGGTGACGCCAACATCCGCTCGGAGGGTCACTACTCAACAGCCGCTTCCCGAGCCTGTCGCTGATGAGACAAATGGAAGTCCGCGGCAGTCGAGGCGGCAGTCGTCGGTGGTCGCTGAGGTTCAGATCGAGGCGATGGCACGCGGGTCGCCGAAGCGGCTCTCTCAAGTGACGTGGACGCGGCTGCAGAAAGATAAAGAAGGACAAACAGCGCTGGAGTCGCCTGATGATCGGAAAGATCGCAAGAAACAGCTCACGCATGACCAGCAGATTGAAGCAGCGGCAGCGTCACGACGAGACGTCGTCCGCAGTGCACAGGTCAGCCGAACGCTCAAGAAGCAGGATGTCGATGCTGAGGACGTCAGGCCGCTGATCGAGATCGCGTACTGGTCCCCGTTTCTCGAAGTGCGTCGAGATGCAGCCGCGGCGCTTGCCTCTCTCAGCCGGAATCGTAAGTTGGACATTTGCGCTCCATGGATTGAGTTGTTACTGATGTCGTGCTGTGACTACTAGCGGCCAACCTCAACTTGCTATCGGAAGTCGGTTCGCTTGGCGCACTGCTGTCGATGCTCAATGCCGGCGACGGAAAAGTCGACCCAGCAATAGCTCGTGATTGTGCGCAAACACTAGCAAGTATGGCTAAACTGGATGCCGTCAAGCTCAAGATCCTTCAGGCGCCGGACGGAGTAGAATGCGTGTTCACACTGTTGCACTCACCAGATCTCCGACTGCGAAGCATTGCATTTGACTTGGTCAACAACCTCGTGACTGTCGAAGAGCTACGCCGAGCCATCGCGAAACGCGAGGGCTTTTCGTTTATGCTCGAGTCGTGCATTTCAAAAGACTCGCGCATCCGACTTCTCGCAGCTTCGATTCTCAATCATCTCGCCGAGTCGCGTGAGAATCGCTTCCTGTTCTGCCATTCGTCTCATTTTCAAATGCTTGCAGACATTCTGCACGATCCATTCATCGAACGCGACGTGCATTTCAGGCGTGAGCTGCTCAGTTTCATCCACTTGCTCGTATCCGAGGAGGAAAATGGTCGCAAGTTCGTGGAGCTCCACTTGATCCCGACGCTGCTCCTGATCCTCGACTCACCCAAGGCCACACACCAGATTTGCGTGCTAGTCGTGTCCATCCTTGAAGCACTCTCCAGCAGTCGCAAGAACCACAGCGCGCTTGTGACTGCGAACGCACTACCCAAGATCGTCACGCTATGCTTTTCGAGTCCGCGCGGCCTCACAGCGGCTGTGGAGAAGCGACCCTCGTCAGCTCTTGGGCTGAGTAAGCGACGACCGCAGACAGCGTCTGCGAGAGTTCCTCAAGCTGAGATTCCAAATCCGATGCGGATATCCATCGCCGACATGGCGATGCTCCTCCCCAAGGTCTCTACGCCTGGACTCGACAGTATCCCTGCGTCGGCTACTGCCATGAACGCGGCCACATCCCAGCAGCCCGTTCTGATCTCGTCCGAAACGAACGCGTTGCTGCGTCCGGCGTTCACGGTCTTTTGCGAAATGGCCAAGAACCCCGCGAATCGCGAGCATGTGATCCGGTCCAAACTTGTTGACTTCATCTCGGCTCGGAATCTCTACGCAGCATCCGACAAACGTGTCCGTCGCAGTGTGATCACACTGCTCACGCTTCTCATCTGCAAGGAACGCGAGCGAGATCGCGTGGACCGACGAACGCCGTCCCCAGAGCCGCAGCTTCCCGCATCCGGCAAGCACGCCACAGCTGAAGTCGAGTTTAAGCATTACATCGAACTGCTGGCACGCGGCATCATCAAGTGTCTGTTTGGCATTCTCAGCGGCAACGACTTCACCATGAAAGTCGACGCGATCGCCGCCATCGCGCAGCTCACGGAAGACGAACACTCGCGACTCACGATGTGCAAACCGCAACTGCTGCGGGCGCTGAAAGAGTTTGCGTTCCATCCGCTGATCCAGACGCGTACAAACATCGCGAAGATCGTCGCCAACTTTGCCGAGCGGCCAGAGAACATCTTGAAAATGGTCGACGAAGGGATGCTGGCGATCCTGGTCAAGTACGTCTGCCCCATCTCCCGCAACATCGACGTTCTCGTGGAAGCCACACGCGCCATCGCAGCCATGTCAATGGTCCACGTCACGCGCAACAAGCTTGTAGAAAGCGGCGTGCTGGGCACGCTGCTGCAGTTCTGCAAATCCCCGAGTACCTCAGCGGAAGTGCGGGCATATGCGACGACTGCGATCCGAAACCTGCGCCATGATGCGGCGGCGCTGTGTATCCAGTCGATCTACCGCGGATGGTGCGTGCGCGTCCACCACGCGCGCAGCATCATCACGCGCAAGCGTCGCATCCGCAAAATGACGTCGATCCGCAAGCTCCAGACGACGGAGCCAGTGATTATAGGGGCCATCGAGCGGCTCGCCGACCAGCAGCGACAACAGGATTAATCACAAAAAGTAGCGATCCCACACGTATCTTGATAAAGCTGCTCCCATTAAGACACTCTTACAGTCGCTTAGTCTTCGTACACACGCGTCTTGACAGGGAACGAGATGTCGACGATGCCGTCGATGCCGGCGCTCATGGTCTGAGAAAAAAGAGATTTCGGTGAGCTCATTTACGATAAAATACCCAACTAAATGGCGGATACTACGCACCGTGTCTGGCGGCACTGGGCCGACGCCCTCCGGGGTACCCGTGATGATGATGTCGCCTTCCTCGAGGGTCATGATGCGGCTCACGTACGAGATCAGGAACGGGATTTTGTGCACCATGTCGCTCGTGGAGCCGCGCTGGCGCAGCTCGTCGTCGATCTTGAGCCAGATCGTGAGGTCGTGCGGGTCCGCGATGCTGCTCTTCGGGATGAAATCGCTCACAGGCGTGAACGTGTCGAAGCCCTTGGCCACGGTCCACGGAAGGCCGGCCTTCTTGGCCTTGTCCTGGACGTGGCGCGCCGTCATGTCGATGGCCAGCACGTAGCCGGCGACGTGGTCCATGCTGCTGCTTTGTTTGATGTCGCGCCCGCCCTTGCCGATGACGACGCCCAGCTCCACCTCGTGGTGGACGTCGCCGATGCCTGGCGGCAGCAGCACATCGCCGCCGTTCGCCACGTAGCTCGACGTGGGCTTGAGGAAGATCACGGGCTCCTTAGGCGCGCTGGTGGCGCCCATCTCACGCGCATGGGCCTCGTAGTTCTTGCCGATGGCCACGATCTTCTTGCCCGTCGCCAGCAGCTTCTTGCCGTTGCTCACGAGCGTCGACGCCATTGTCACTTGCTGGTCAATTGCGGTTAGTGGGTCTCCACTGGCGATGCCCAAACAACTCACGTCAACAAAGTTCAAGTGTGGGCGGGCAGGGTGACATGTCCTTCTAATGAGGTAATTGGGTAACCCAAGGTTACGCTTTTTCTCCGTTCACACTGTTTGATTTTCGCGCCGCTGCGCATATGAAGGAGCACCCACGGACAGCCGCGGGGGTTTGCTTCTGCCACCTATGGGAAGCTTAACCGTGTCCAGGCTCTGTTGATGAAGGCGCGAGCGACTTGAGAACGCTGAAAAAGCTCGAAGAACGCAGCGAGCGCGACCCCAAGAACAGATACTATGCGTGATCCAAGCCAATCGAGGAAGCTACGCTCTCCAAGTTTCCGACGCAAGTACCAGGCCGTCTGCCGTCTTTATCATCACCTTGGCTCGCGAAGTTGCACGCTCGTGCAGGCGCCACCAGGCGTGCTTCCTACGCATGCGAACAGACTGCTAGGGCGTAAAGGGGGGATTTCCAGTTGTCTCTTAGGGGACGCTGCCCCGACTTTAGTAAGCAACCCAGACTTGCCTGGGTCCCTAAGTTGACGAGATAGCGTAATACATTACATTTCAGTGTTTGATCACAACATATAATCACAATTACGCTCATAGTAAAACAGCTATTTTATTGGGTTACACTCCGAAAAGAAAGTACACCTACTCACAGTCGAGCACAATGCGGCCTGGCAGCTTGCCGGCAGCCATGCGCTCGTAAATGCTTGGGAGGTTGTCCAAGCTCTCCACTTCGTACTTGACCTGCACATCACCATACGCCGCGACCTTCAACGCCTCCACGGCGTCCTGGCGGTTGCCCACGTACGAGCCGATGATGCGGTGCGAGTTGAGCACCGAGTTGAACACGCCCGCCGTGATCGTCGTGTCCTTTGGCAGACCCACCATCACCACA
>JAADWY010000442.1:0-26565 GCA_023336355.1 Pythium dissotocum
GTATATAAGAATGCTCTTAAAGCGAATAAGAGCACTTAATAACCTAATATTTGTATACTGTTGCTCCGTTCACGCGATTGGTGCTCTTATAAAAAATTTGCTCTTATATCGTGGTTTCTTAAATGGTAAGTTGTCTGTATGTGGCAGCAATGAGTGTCGGCAACTAACGGGGAGGCAGTGATGAGGGTCAGCGGGTTTCCCAGTTTTGTGCCTATTGCCCACTGACGACGGGCGGACGTAAGAACCGTCAGTCGCGACCATCCCATCCGCCGCCGCCGGCTCCCTCCTCTCCTCCCCTCCTCCTCATTTCCTCCTCCGCCATCTTCATCCCCCAGACCCCCCAGTATGGAGACCCGATCCTCGCCATCCATGTCGGAACTGCGTGCCATCGCCGCCGAGCGCGGTCTCAAGTACTACCGGCATTTGTCCAAACGCGAACTGTTTGATCTGCTTCAGCGCAAAGCGGGCGGCGGGTCCTCTGCGGCTACTCACGCCACGACCACCGCGCCTGCAAGCGTCGTAGCGAAGGCTGCTGCGAAAGAATCGTCGGCGCGGACGTCGGAAACGACACTTGAATGTGATTCCTCAACGACAGAGAGTGGCTGCAAGGGGTCATGTCCCAAGGCGAAGCGCTGCAGTGAGCGTATCTCTGCGTTGAAGCGCAAGGCCGAAGCGCCCGACAGCGAATCTGACAAGCCAGAGAAGAAGCGAGCCAAGCGCGTGATCAACACGCTAGATCCGATCATGCTCACCGAGCTGGGAGCTCACACGGTAGGTTCAACGTCCAGGAAGAGCTTAAGCGTCGAGCGCTTTCTTACAGCGTGTCCGTATGTTTGTAGTTCGAGTTCGTGCGAACGAACGGCTCCATTGTCGTGTACAACGTTGACACGCTGGTACAGTACATTTTAGCAACGGGCGACTTCTCGGAGCCCCAGACACGGATTCCATTTTCGGACGATGACCTGCGTCGCATTGACCAGGAGGTACGCTGTAGTTTGACAAAAATTGACCTCCCAACTATCACGAGTCCTGACAGTATCCGTGTCATGACGATAGGCAAAGCGTGCAGAGCTGGACGAACGCAGCGTGCTCGAAGCCAAGCACAACAAGCACGAGTTCGACGAACAGAAAGTCAAGCGTGATGGATTGCTCGGTGAGTCATGACTTGAGCGTCATAAGTGTGCATGAAATGACTGACTTGGGGGTTTTGCAGGCCTTGAGCGCTGCGCCGGAGAGTTCATCACGAAGATGCTGGACATCATCGAGTCGGATGATCCAGAAGAGGGCGAGATCGAGCTGATCATGAACGTGTTCCCATCGTTCTCGGACATTTTCGAGCAGATCCGGAGGAACGACAAGGAGTTTTCGAAGCACTGCATGAACCATTTCAAGGCGTACCTGCGAGGCCCGAAGAACCGCCCGACCGTCGACAACAGCGGACTGCTGCCGGTGATCGTCACGTTCCTCGACGATGTTGCCAAAGGACGACAAGCTGCCAGTGCCTTTGGATTTTGAAGCCTCCAAGTTGAGTGTGTCATCGGGGGCAGGTTAGGATTAGTAGCTCAGTAGTTTTATGTTTGATCGCGTCGTAGTAGCAAGTAGAAGTAGCCGTCAAGGACAAGGATCGTCGCTTCCAACGTGAAGCCGATCCAATAGGAGTAGGAAGTCTGCATATTTATCTCCACAGTGTACATAACGCACCATTCATTTTCCTCCTGGAACTTTTGTCGCCAGTGGTGACTTCCAATCGATTCATGAAGTCGGTGGGAGAATGATTGTCGACGAAGTGACGACAGGAGGAGGAGAAAGGTGCAGTTGCCGCTGGACATGAAGGTGTTTGTACTGTATGGGCTGACTTCAATGTTCCTATAGGAGAAGATTCTGTATCTCCGTGTTCTTGTATCAGAATTTATGTGGACCACGTTCCTGGACATGTGGTCCACATAACTGCGCGCGCTGCGAAGTTTGCCAGGAGGCGGGCGTTTCGAAAGGAAACGCAGCAAAACGCGACGACGAAGACGCGGGTTCGAGGATGCGGTTCCGTCATAGATGTACCACAGGGCGCTATCAGTGGAGCTGAGTGTCTGACTATTGAGTGACGAGATTATCAGTCGCTGTGTGTCCTGAAGTCGCGGTTGAAATCGAGCGAATGGAGCTGCGGCGCGAGCGGATCCCTGACCAAATTGCCGAAGGCAACGACGACGGAGGCACGTCTTCGACGTCCGATGCAGCGAGCAAAAGCGACGCGCCACCGTCGCTGGGTCGTCCACCTCTCTTACACAAGACACATGCGCGATTACCGTCTGTGCGCGGGTCAACGACGCCGTCATTTCGGGGCAAAGCGCTCAGTATTGACGTGAACGTGCCCAGTCTACCGCCTGTGGCCATGGCGTCACCACTGGCGATGTTTTCGACGAAGAAATTGCCAACAAACGCGGCTCCAGCGCAGTCGATCGCAGAAATATCCAGTGACCACCCATCGCTTCCACAGTACTCGGCATCGCCGTTCCTGGAGTACGGAATGGTCGTCTCGTTGGTTTGCGACGACCGCAACGGCATCGTGTGTGCGGAGGGCTTCGCGTCGCGGGAGGTTCGACTGGAGAAGCTCATCTTCAGCGGCGATGCAGCAAACGTGGGTGCCGATGCGAGTGGAACGAGTGTATCGAAGCTTGGCCTCGGCGGCTGGGACGAGCGGCGCGCTTTTGAAGAAACCGGTGTGCGGTTGCTACAGAGCCCGTTCAGAGACTGCCTGTTTGAAGTCGTGCCCAAGATGACATATGACGCTACAGCAGCACTGGAGGAGCTAACTGCAGCGCAGTCACAAAACAGGCGAGCGCCCCACCGTGCGCAGCACTCGTTGGCCGACCTCAAGTTCAAGAGCGACGCGGAAATTCGACTCAACGCGATGATGTACAGGAAGTTGAGGTGCTCGCAAGTGATCTACGGCCAGGTGAGAGCATTGTGTATTCTTCGTCGAAATTGATACGGAAAGTACTGACGCGACGGTGTGGTAGACTGTTCAATTTCGCCATGTCAAAACAGGCCAGTATCTGTGTCTCGACGCTGCTCCTCTTTCGCTGCGTGGCGGTGAATACTCGAAGGTTTGTGTTCTATCGTGGTGAACGGTACTTTTGGGTAACACGCGAGGCGCTGGAGAGATTCTGAGTATGTTTGCTCTGCATGAAGGTGTCGTTGGAGAAGGGCTCTTCGCGTGCCCATTTTACCATACTTCCGCGCTTCAAGCTTCGTTCCAAGGGCGCCCCAGTTCAGATGACGGATCAGGTGAGTTAGTATCTGGCCTTTGTTTGCTATCATCGGAGCAAAGCGCACTAATACTTTGATGGTAGCTTATCCTGAACAGCGGGAGTGACGAGCAAGTGTCGAGCCTGTATGCATCTAGTCGGCAAGCATCGGACGGAGTATCGTGGGCTGTGGTCGGCTCAAGTGCTCACTCATCTCAATGGAGAGCAGTTTTGTTCGATCAAGTGGATGATGTTTCCGCTGAAGCGTTCGCAAGCAGTCTCCGCGGAGTCCGAGCAGGTAGTTGCATCCGTCTGCTTCATCTCGAGTCGGCGTCATTGCTGCAATGTGGACCGTGTCGAGCTCGAGATCCCTTTGCGGTGGCTCTCCAGTTTCGCGACGATTCACTCGACGAAGACTCTCTCGAAGATGAGTCGGGGCTTGTCTGTTCGTCCTCAGATTCGTTGTGGATGGTGGAAAAGGCCGTGATTTTCGAAGGCGGACAAGTCAAGTGGAAGGATTCCGTCTGCCTCCGGCACATTCTTACGGGAAAATACCTTGGCGTTCATCAAATGTTGTCGTCTCCAGTCTCGAGCAAACGATCTCCCGTTTCCCGACGGGCATCTGCATTCACGGCGGGCCATGCCATCGCCAGCGATTACCCTGATCCCTTCCTGTTCATCCCAACGGCTGCTGCAGACTCTGAGTACGTGCAGTCACTCTCTCGGATAATCCCATGTTGGATGGTCACTAATCTCGAATTGTGAAACAGGGATCAAGTTGGAAGTGATGCTATCACGCTGCTCCAGCACTCTCGCTCCAAGACGTTCATGCACTCTCCAGAGACCCATGCCTCGAGCATGACCGACATTCGAATTTCTTCCAAGGCGCTTCGTGACGGTGAGCACAATGGCTCCGCCTTTTCAGTAACCTCACTGCCGGGGGCCAGAGACGAAGACGCATTCCAGATCATACCCGTCCCTCAGCTTGAAATTGATGACACGCTGCTGCTGATTTCATACAAGCGCGTGCTGCGAGCTTTCGTCCTGCAGTTTGAAGCTGTCGGTGGTGACGCGACCCCTACGCAGCGTGCCAACTTGTTCGATCGAGAGGAGAAAATCGCTCCGATACTTCAGGCAGAAGAAGCTGTCAATGATCTTCTCGAGTTTTGCTCCCAAGGAATCAAGCTCTCTCACCAGCTGCACAGACGTCGTCAGAGCATGTTCAAGAACCATCAGTTTGTCGACCTCTTGATGGATATGATCAAGGCTCCATTCGATCGCTTCGGCGGCCCATTCACAATCGACAATGTGTCTTCGCACAACCCGGCATTCAAGAAACTTTCGAGAACCGACGATGACCCGGATGCCGATCTTCTTGACGACGAATTTGTTGGTGATGACGTTGTCGCTGGCTCGTCCAGAATCATTCAGACCGCACTGCCCGAGTCGGCCTTGAAGACAAGTGCCAAGAGAGCGCGGGAAGGATCGAGCTCAGGCACCGCAACAACGTCATCCAGAGAAGAATTCCATGTTCGCGTGATGCGCGCACTCAACCGTATCATACCGGCTGTGAACTCGCTTCTCGTCCAGATCTTCCGTGGCCACCGAGGAAACGAAGTGTACGTGGCACAACGCGCGATGCCGATTTTGATGGAGTTGCTCGGCAATGGGTTCCAGACATCGCTTCCTCTCTCGTACTTACTCCGAGAAAATCGAAACCTCGTGGAATCAATCACCGCGTACAGCAGCATCATTCGCAACTTCTTCGAACTGATCAAGACGAGAGGGCGATCTATTCGATACATGCAGTTCCTCGTGGCTCTGTGCACATCAAGAGGTCGAGGCGTACCCAAGACTCAAGAATCGATTTGCGAGCTGATGTTTAATCCAGCCAACGGATTTCGGGATTTCGTCATCGTGCCGGTGCGAGCCAATGCCGAAGGTATCGAAGTGTTTATTGGATCCAGACGCGCAGAAAGTGGTGTTCGTGGGAAGTGGATCAGCCTTGCCGCGGTGTATCAAGATTATTACGTGCGTGGTAAACATCGCGGTCTCGGACAATACTGCTACGGCCTCTTTCAGCTCTACGTGGCGCTTTGCCTCGATCGAAACTACGTGAGCATCGAATACGTTCAACAGACGTTTCCCCGCGCTAGTCTCCTCAAGGCCGTCAAAGATATGACGCTGTCAAGATCGCTTCGTGCCGTGCTTATCGATCTCATACGCGTCGCCTACGTCGACTGTGAGCCACAAAAGGCCGTTGGTTGTCCGAGATTCACCCGAATCTGGACCGACATTGGTGAGAAAGGTGAAGACGTGATGTTGCCGAGCTTCTTGCCCGATGGATACTCGTCTGAAGATCTGACCTTCTTCAACGAGGTGAAAGACATGTGCTCTTCATACTTCGTAAAACTACGTGGTCGGATCGTTCTAGAAGCGACACCGGAGAACCAACTACTGCTGGCGATGCTCAAGGTGTGCAAGAAAATGGTCGAGTTCGGCATGTATTCGTCACATCTCGAACTGAGTGGCCTCGTCGGTGGTCTCGTTGACCTGTTAGACGAGCGGAGCGACGTGCTGGTTGAAGACAACTCTCTATCCACGTATCATCCAGAACAAGGATCAAGAAATCTGGCTCACCAGCATCGTGGCGTCGGTTCAAGCAAGGATCCCTCCGTTGAAGCAAGACGCGGTCTAGGACGCACTCGAGAGTCATCTGTGACGGATGGTATGCATAATCTGTTCACGACCATGATGGTGAACAGCTCGAGTGCAACTGAAGCGACGACTGCCATCCACCGAGAGTCGGACGACATTGGTCACCAGCACATTGGCGACTCTGAGGCGCCTCTCCTACTCCGACTACGCAACTCTGCTCTGTTGGACGGTGCTCTGCTTCCATCAGCAGGTGACGGTACGAGCAACGAGCGCGCCATGGCACGTCAATATGGAGTTGGCTCGCTCGTATGGAATGAGCATTGTGGTACAAGAGCAGCAGTCGCCTCCCATAAAACCGCCTCTTCGGCGGCAATGAGCCGACTTCATGTGCACGTGCCACCATCACAACATCGCCCGGTGACGTCAAACGCCCACGTCAACGTGAGCCGAGGAGGTTCTTCTTCAGGCTGCTCTCTGTCACGTATCCATGATTCGGAAATCGACAACGTCGTGCTGGAAATCAAAGACGAAATCTGTGCGATTCTTCAGCTCGTGGACAACTTTCGACTAGACTACCAAGTATCGATGTTCCTTGCTGCCTTTCGAGCTCAGCACGGAGACGCTGGTGCAATGGATTTGCTGGGGCAAGCGCCATTTGATGATGACCAAGTCGAAGAAGATGACGGCTTGATTAGCATCGATGCCGAGCGAAGACTGCGAGCAGTCGGCGACACGTTTACAGAGAAGGCATCTCCTGTCGCTCGTTTTCTGTTTGACAAGCGCACCATGGATTGCAAGTTCTCGCTGTCGCAGTTGAGCAAGCGCAATGTCAACACTGTGCTGATGCAGATGCTGATGTATCAGTATCCGCCTCTCGTATCGAAGTCGCTCGAGTTGTTGTTGCAGCAGTTCAACCAGCATGATCAGCTTCTCTCGTCGTTGCAGAATCTCCAGCTCTTGGTGGCGGACGAAACGATCGCAATCTACAACCGGCTAAAGGATGACGTGAATGATCTTCGACGCCTATCCGAGACGACTGAAGTATGGATGGATCTGACGTCGAAGTCCGACTTTGAAAACGCGGATTGGGCGTGTAGTCTGCTTCGAACTATACGATTCGCCATCACCAAGCACACCGGTCAGAGCGTTGGTTCAGAGAACGGCAGCAACAACTCGTTGAAATCGCTTGGATTTGGTGGCGGTTCTCGCCACGCAAGTGCGGCTCATTTCCAGCGACGAGTCTCATCCGGCATTCTCCTGAAAATCGATGCTGCTGCTGGGAAAAGCGCCATCGCTTCGAGCGAGGCATCGAGCTACTCTCCCCGGCTCATGGCGGAAAAAAGCCCGCCTAACCGCAAGAGACGGCTAGCAGCGAACATCTACTCGCTCAACTGTCTCCTAGGGAAGGTGAGCTATCACTCCAGCTGCCACGAGTTGTTGCCAATGGCGAAGACCCACAATGCTGAGTTACAGCCTCAGCGCAAAGTTCGTTCGCACTCGGTCGTTCTGAGCATGGTATCCGAGGCGAGACGGCTGTTGCGGAATCTTCGATCGGCTCAGTACGTGATCAGCATGATGGAAGATGGTGCGCACTTCTACGAAGCACACACCGAACAGGAGCATAACCAAGGAACTGCGTCATCACCACACTCAAAGGCAGATCTGATGCTGCGAAATCGTCAGCGTGATGAAATTCTGGCGGTGTTTGAAGAAGCACTCCAGTTTTTGTGTGCTTTTTGCACGGGAGACGCAGAAAACCAGTTACTTCTTGCACCTCACGCAATCATGCTCGTGCAGTACGTGCGTGATCTGGAAACCGCGCAGCAAGTGTTGGTGGCGATGTACGCCTCGAATTTGCAGATGTGCAAGACTGTGCCTACTGAAGTCGTCAATGGTTTTGTGTCGAGACTCGTTGAGGATCCCACCAACCCAAGATACCTCTTCTTTTTGGAGACCATCGTACTTTGTGACGAGACTCCTATCCACGAGAACCAGCTCCTCGTATTGTTTCAACTCGTCAAGTGTCTCGACAGTGGGGCGATCTTGCAGTTTTTTGACGATCCCAGTGAGACTGTCTCGTCGTTCACCCCGATATTCGAGAGGTACGCTCGGACGATTCAAGGGCACTCAACTTCTTCGAAGAAAGACACAGTTGCAGTTGACGAGTGTGAAAGTGAAGGACATACGTCCCGCCAAGACCCCAGTACTGTAGCCGTTGCACAAGACTCGAAGCTTCTTGAGTATCATGTGCGGCTGCTTCACTTGTTTGCTGCGTGCGCGACGGGCAAGAACACAAGATGTCAAGAGATCTGTCAGCAGATTATTCCTCTTCGCGTGGTCTCAGAGCTGCTATCGCTCGACGAGTGTTCCGAAGGCGTCCAATTTGCACTCCTACGATTTCTCCAAGAGGTGTATCTGACTGCTGAAGACGCCGAGATCCGACATGATGACGAGCTCATGCAGGTATTTGCGCAGCTGGTTGGTCTCTGCGAGCGAGTTGTCCTCAAGCATTTGAAGGTGCTGCATGATGAAGATGTGAACCGGTACGCTGCTGCAGCGCTGCAGAAGAGCAAACGCCTCCGTGACTCATTATTGACAGCAGCGGAGTGCAAGGGAAAAGGGCCGATGGATTCGAGAGAGCTCTATCTGCTGCTTTACAGAGTGATACCAACGATCGCCGATTTCATGAGCCAGTTTCCCCAGTTCGTGAACCAATCGAGTCGGTTTAGCAGTACGAGTGAAGACGAAGAGAATCGAGACCTCGCGACACTTGCAGACAGTATCACGTCCCTGCTTGCCGTCAGTGCACTCGGTGAGTGGACTCTTCCAGAACACGTCATGGAAGCTGCAGATGGTCTTTGTGGGAGTCTCGACAAGCTGCTGCATCCTGAAGGAAGGCAGTTGTCTGTCATGTGGCTTGACGCATTGTCCCGAAATAATCGTCCGGATATTTCACGCGCCAACATCACCAGCAACGCGCACGACGTGGCTGTGGCCTTGAGGAATCTTGGCAAGGAAGCGACAAATCCGCTTCTCGCGAGCGTTCTCGACAAAGCCCAACATGGTGGATCAGGTGCTCCAGTTTTGACGTCAGCAAACCAGCGAACACGACGAATGCGTAGCAGACCAGAATCCAGCGCCGCTTCCGACAACGGGGTCGCTCATCACTTTAGCGAGAGCCACCTTCCAACAGCAAAGGCTGGTCAGAATCAACTTGAGAAGCTCTGTGTCGTTCAGCCGATGATTTCAGGTCTCCATCGTCGACTCGACCAGCTGGAGGAAGGTGTGGTTGGACGCAAGCGGAGGCAATCTTCTGGGAACGAGAGCAATGGCCGCCGGGATTCCTATTCAAAGTTGAAAGGCCTCACAGATCCATCGCTTCAACGGGTACCTTCGGCAGTGTCATGCTCACAATCGATACTACGACGATTGGGTCTTGCTGGCAAGAACAACCCGCGCCACAGTATTTACTCAAGGCAGTCCGCTCTATCAATCCAATGCGCTTCGACGGGCAAGGTGAATTCAAGCCTCTTCAAGAACTACCAGCAACAAGCTGCGATGAGGCAGCAAGGCGGGACACCTTCTCATCAGCAACGCTTCGAGGCGTTCGATCAGTTCTTGTGGCGGTTATGCTCCGATGCTCGGGTTGAAAGTGCGATGCGAGAGGAACTCAATCAAATGGTTGACAGCATCCTGGCGGTGGAGTCTTCACTGGAGGAAGAGTTCGACGCAAAGATACACACCAGCAACATTCGCCTGACGTTCGACCAAGTCGTGACCAAACTGGTCGCTCACGTTCAAGCTTTCAAAGATGCCCATTACGTGAAGACAAACTTGATCCTGCTGGATGTGTTCTGCCGCATGATCTACGCGACTGAGGGGGATTGGGAGCGTCGACATGCGATGCAAATCAAGCTGAATCAGCTGAAGGTGACGAAGCTAGTGGTCCATCTGATCGCAAGCCGAGATGACGATGCGATTTTTGAGCGAAGCGTCGAGTTGGGTGTGGCGTTGCTGGACGGGATGAATGCGCAAGTGCAGGAGAGCTTTTACAAGCACTGGCTCGAGTTGCCAAATGGAAGCGCTTTCTTCTCCAAGATTCAAGCACGCATCGAGAAAGCCAGTCAGCTCATCCACAACAGCTACGGTGACCGCTCTTCGAATTCAACTGCCGCACCTCCGACGTCTCATGGTACCAGTGGCAAGGCTCATCACCTCATAGCCAAAGTTCCAGACAAACAAATCGCACGACTGGTGAAGCGCAGGTCTGTCATGTACATGGAGTCGCCAGATCAGACTCCTCTCGCTCCAGCAAAGAGCAGCCAAGTCGACGACCGCAATCCAGCTTCTCTCAAAGTCATGGGTGGCCCAATGACTTTGATTTTCCGGTTCCTGCAGCTTCTGTGCGAAGGGCACTACCTGAATGCTCAGCGTTTCTTGATCGCGCAACCGAAGTCCAATCAGCAGTCAGCCAACCTCGTGGAAGCGACGACATCTTTTCTCCTCGACACCTACCTCGCACTTGCTGACCTGGACGTGGGACTGATTATCCAGCTTTTCGAGACAATCACCGAGTTTTGCCAAGGCCCTTGCATCGAAGCGCAGGAGACGGTCACCAACTTCAAGTTCTTCAGCACGGTGAATGCGCTGCTGATGCATCACTTTCTTGACCACAACAGCTCGACTGGATTGTTCCTCGTGCGCAGGCTCCGATCATCGGTCATCATCACCCTGCTCAGTCTTCTCGAAGGGCGGAGTGACCGCATGATTCATACTCAACTCGTGCAAGAGCTCAACTTTGATGCGTTGGAGCGTAACCTTGTCGATGTCTTCGATCATTTCCAGTCCGAGTACGAGGGCAAATACGCTGGAAATGTCAAGTGCAGTGACGACTTCTACCTCGAGATGGGCTTCAACATCTACTTCTTGCTGCAGCAGCTGGCCGATAGCTTCCCTTCGTTCGCTGCATCGTGGATTCCTCGAGCAAAGAGTGGCCATCATATCAACGGAATCGAAGTGAGCGCGACTAATCCTCATCAAGAGTACTACGACGCGTTCACGTTCTTCCAGACCAACAGCGCGCGGGTCGAAATTGTGTGGAACCACCAACGCGAAGGGAGCTCAGGGCCATCTGTATCAAGTGCTACGACTGGCCTACGCTCGAGAAAGCATGGAGCGGGAGCCATGAACTCACACACCGACGGTGAAGAAGGAAGACTGATGGCGTACTACTTCCCACTACACCCAATCTGTTATTGTCTGACCGAGCAGTCGAAGAAAAAGCTCGTGTGGCATGTGTCGAGGGGTGCAAACAAACTCCACGATTTCTACGCGCGATCAGACAAACTCGTGGACGAGATGGCTCACCAGAGCAGGCTGCAGCACCACCGAACGCTCGCCATATTCGCTCGATCTGCGGATTCACTGAAACGGATCTCTTTCATTCTGGCCGTCGCGATCAATTTACTCGTCTTGATGTACTACCAAGCCGACGGGATCGACTCAATGCCGTACGCAGCTTCGCGCATGACGTTCCTGGCGCCTCTGAACGATATCGACAGTGATCCCGCCAGCGCGGCGCGAATCGGGTTATCAATCGCGGGCACAGTTCAGCTTGAGCTTTGTATCCTGATTTTGCTCTGCTACCTCGTGAATTCGGCCCCATTGCTGATCAAGAAAGGCTGGAAGAGACGCATCCGATCAGAGCAAGAGCGATTGTCGAAGAAGAAAGCGAGCATCCATCACAGAGCAGATGTGGAGGATCGCGAGTCCTTCCAAGACACGGAGCAGCTACTCCGGTCGCTACGTGATCGCGAGGAAGAATACGACTACCTGTTCCTTCCAAACCGGCAACACACGCGGCATCGTGCTTCGCCCAGTACCGTCAATTCCAAGGACACACAGGAAGAGAGCAGCGAACATCAGAGAGGTCTCGCTTCCTATCACCGCACGAGCTCAGCTGGTCGTGATTCAGCAGTAAGCAGCGCGTGGGGGCGCTTATGGCGGTTTTTGTTCGGACCGGCCAGTGTTGTGTTTCGCAGTGCAATGCGTCCGCGGGAAGGACCGAGTGGCCGGCTCTCTGGCGCGTTGACGAAGATGGAGTATCTGCACACTGTCGCGATCTCGCTCTACTTCTTGGTGCGAAGCCCCCGTGTGTTGTACCACATGTGGCAAATCTGTATCGCGATCCTCGGCTCGTACATCAACAATCTCTTCTTCGCGTTCCACTTGCTGGACATCGTGAACCGCTACCAGGAGCTGAGCAATGTGCTGCGGTCGATAGTTCGACCAGCGAAGGTACTCGGGGTGACGTTGTTGCTGTATCTCGTGGTCGTGTACGTGTTTGCGATCGTCGGGTTCTACTTTTTCCGTGAAGACTACAATCCATCGGGCCCATTGACGTCTTCGCAACGCGCCGGTACGGAAGCGTACCAATGCCAACGCCTCTTCCAGTGCTTCCTCATCAGTCTCGACCAAGGATTGAAGAGCGACGGCGGTCTCGGGGGATATTTGAAGTATCGAACGATCGGTGCGACGTCCGAGTCATACGCGCGGCTGCTATTCGACGTGCTGTACAACACGATCCTGCTCATTATGCTGCTCAACATCGTATTCGGCGTGATCATCGACACGTTTGCGTCGCTGCGAGAGGCAGACCACGAGAAGCTCATGGATATGCAGAACCGTTGTTTTATCTGCTCGATCGACGCGTACACATTTGATCGCGCCACCAAGCGAGGATTCCATGAGCACATTTACAGCGAGCACAGCATGTGGGACTACCTGCATTTGTTTGTCCACATCCGCAAGAAGCCCATCACCGAGTACAACGGGCTCGAGCTCTATCTCGCTATGCGTATGGCCAAGAAAGACGTGTCGTTCTTCCCGAACCATCGGGCACTCTCGTTGGAGAAGACTACGGACGTCCATGGCGACCACGTGCTGGCAAATGTGGGTCTGCTCGGTGGCGACAGCGTCAGTGAACCTGTAGTAGATCATCATGCCAACGCACTCGACCGAAGTGGACTGCAGAGTCACACTGTCTACGCAACGCAGAGTCCCAGCGGACGAAGACCAATCGAAGGACGTCATCCCGGAGGAGCGACTACGTCCCAGCGAAGTCTCAGCAACATCGCCATTGGAGACAAAAGCTCATCGCGTCGAGTCTCGATATCTGACCACTGCATCTCTCCTAGCCATACTAGCACCAAATCAGTCGCTTCGAAGCTGGACAAACTAGAGTCGACGATTCAACACCTTCTCAATGCTCAAGCTGACCTCAAAGACCAGCATGCCCGCAGTTTGGAACGACAGAACGAGTTGCTGGAGATGCTCGCGAACATCCACAGGACTCAATCTGCTTCAGCTGCTGCCGAAACGAGCTCAACCACAGCAATTCCGTCCATTCCTTCGAATTCTGCGAGTGCTCAGCAGACTCGACGTACCACAATGGGCATCGTGCAACGAAGTCCACCGGCGATGACTGCCGTCCCACAAACGCAATTATCAGCTCAGGCGGGAAGTCGACGAACGGGTTCGCAGCCGCGAGTTTTCAACTTTGATTCGGTCGTTGAAGACTCGTAGGAAAGCGGGGATTTGCGGACTGAAAAGTATGGTTCTAATGCGTAAAAACGACTATATCACGATACACGATGCCTACTCTACGCTGGTGATACGTCGTGCGGTCTGGTCTGTCCACTGGAAGGCGCTCTTAGGTCTCCGCTGGCCCCGAGATGAACGAGTGGAGAGCGAAAAGCATGAACAGCGTGCCGCCCACGAGCGTGACCGTGCGCTCCGAGATGCGCGAGGCCAAGAACTTTCCACCAACAACGGCGATGCCCGTGCACATCGAGTGGCCGAGGATTGCGCCGAGCGTCACGCCGAACGCGTCCTTGGTGGCCGACAGCGTCACAGTAGCGATCTGAACACACCACCCACAGGCATTAATTAGCTTATCTTGATGTGTAGTAGCAAGGGAGAGCCGGTCACGCACCTGGGATCGGTCACCCCACTCAGCCAGGAACGTCATGAAGAACGTCTGCGTGAACACTTGGATCATGCCGTTGGCGTCTGGGGTCGATGGCTTTGCCTGGCCAGTCTCCATTCCCCTACAGCAGAGCAAGACAGTTAGCATTTCTCGATCTCTCAAACGCCAGCGCGCGTATGTACGTACTCGGACTCTTCCTCAGTCTTCTTGCCCAGCAGCTCGTCTTCCACTTCGGCCAACTCTTCCGATGGACCCCTAGGAAATACATACGATAGACTCAGTCGACGAGATCTTTTGAGCGAGTCAATAAAATCCATGGAGACTCACGTGGACGACATGTTGCACGCGTCGTAGAGCATACGCAGGCCAAACACGACAAAGAGCACAGCGCCGATGTAGTGCGTGAGCGACGGCGGCAGGAACTTGGTCGCGACCACGCCCATGACGACGGAGAGCACAGTCATGACGATGAGCGCGCCGATGGCACCGGCAAACACGACGATGCGGTCCTGCTTCATGGACAGAATAGCGGCGATGAAGAACGTCTTGTCGCCGATCTCAGTCGCCCAGATCGTGAGGATGCCGCTCACGAAGCCCGACCAGAACTTGTTGGTGCCCTGGCCGCGCAGGCGCTGGCGAGGCGCGTTGGCGACACCACCAGCACCAGCACCATCGCCGATCGGCGCGGCCGCTGGAAGCGCATCGTCGTCCTGGACCGAGTCGAAGTTGAGGAATGGCTTGAGCGCGTTCCGGATAGCGGCAGTGTACGACGCGAACTCGGTCTTGTCCAGCACGCCATTGTGGTCGAGATCCGCGCGATCAAAGGCAGCGTTCTGAACCAGCGGCGCCTGCGGCTCGTTGTTTCCGTCGCGGTCGTCGAGCGCGTCCTGCGCGTGGCTCAGCGTAAGCACCACGACGAGAAGCAGCAGAAGCAGAGTGCACCGAGGCGTCGTCATCATGGCGGCGACGGTGGCAGGCAGGCGAGCGAGGCGAGGGGGTGACGCGCTTGGCGCTCTGCAGTCTGAACCACTGGGAGACGTGTCGGTTTGACTGTGAAACAACCCCGAATTCCAGTGTGTCTAGGAAGTGGATCGATCAGTGAGCCAAACAGGCCACTCTGACGAGGGAGTCAGAGGAAATCTGAGCGGAAAACCGACTCAGATCAGGAGCTGCTCATCTGATATGAAACGGGTGGATCCGATGTTTCTAAAGCAAATAGAAATGTGAAAATTACAAAAATAGACATAGATGACAAAGCAACAAGTGCAGCTCCAGTGTCAAACCGTCATCGACGCCCCGCCTGCACCGACATCGTGCAGGCAGAGATTGCAGGGAGCTATCAACGTATTACATCACCTACTACGCTGTACGCTGTATACTGCTGTAAATTTGTGAGTCATCCACACAGAATCTCTTGAGCGTGAACGATGCCGGACAGGCAGCTCTGTTGAAGCCGTCATCCCGCTTCGCAAACACGCCTGTCGTCCGTGTCTCTGGGTTCGATTCTCTGGCGTTGCCAATGCTGTCAGCCACTAATAGCAATATGCTTGGAGTATCACCAATCAAAGGCAGCTCGCTTCGACCACGTGGGGGCACTCTCAGTGGTTGCTCGTGATGGACACCGATAAAGACAGTATCCTTTTCGATTCACACCCGGATATGTTTTATGATGCTAAAGCATTACGTGAGGTGAGATCTGCTTCATGAATAGAGTGGGTTTTACAGACAAGCAAACTCCAATGTACTAGATTACGTCAATATCTTGCTGGACAGAGTCTGTCCGATAGCGACAGGGATAGTGTCACCATCATGGCCAGTTCCTGATCCGTCCGTCGGTCCATTTGGCGGCGGCGGCGTTTTATCCACCTTCATGATCAAGCGTGGGAAGCCCCCAATCCTATTGTTATTGTACTGTACGCTTCGCGCAACTGTCACCTGTGCATTTTGATGACAAGAGAGCTCTCGCACTGTCCGACCCTCCCTGCCCATCTGCGTGGCTGTCCATTTCGATCCACTGCAATTTCGAGGAAGCCGTGTCTGCCGATCACCCGGCTCTGGAGTCGAGAGAATCTGCCAGAGACGCAGCTTTCTGTGCAGGACACGTCCAGTTTTGAATTGTAGAACCAGACTTCGCGGAACGGCAATTGTTCGCGAAAGTAAAGTGGCATCATCCCCACCACATTGCCATCACGAGAGACTCGACGCACGGCCACCGCGTCTCCAGATCCAAGTTCAAGCGTGCTCTCGGGCTTCCCATTCCCAAAGAAGACCCCTACAGCTCACATGGCGGCCTTCCAAACCCCGAGAGAGTGGCGACAGTTCCCGCCCGTGGATCTGACTGAAGATCGACTCGAAGCCTTTCACGAAGTCGCTCATGACACGCTCTCCCGCACGATCAACGAGTTCGTTAAGGTGGACGGCAAGCCCGTCGATCCGAGTCGATGGCGGTATATGCGGTCGGAGGGAAACCTGAGTGCCTACTACGACCGCGCGCCAATGCACGTCCTGCTTCCGTCCCTTCTCATCGCCGGCACGCTCCAAGCGAGTCTCGTGGATGTGATGGAGGGACTGTACGCGGACAACAACGAAGACGCGTGGTTGGCGCAACGCAAGATCTGTCCTCGAGTTGTGGATGTGGAGGTGCTGCAGGCGATTGAAACACGGTCCACAGCAAAGCTCTTTGGCTTCACAGGGCTCAAGTGGGCGATGATCAAGTCATCGTCCAGCAGCATGAGCACGAACCGAGACTTGTGCTACTTGGAGGTACGGCTACAGATTTGCATCTCTGTTGACTAGGGCAGTGCTGACGTGTAACTATTGTTATCAGAAACTCGGTACGATCGGCATCTCGGGTGGTCGCAAGCTCGGCTATCTCATCATGCAATCAGTGGATCTCCCCGAATGTCCACCGGCTCCACACAACAAGGTGATCCGAGCCTGGGCCTCGACGTGCTACCTCTTCGAAGAGATCCAAGATGGCACCGTGGGCATGTTCATGCGAGGCACCATGGACAGCCAAGGTCCAAACATTCTACGCAAGATCGCTCGCCGCAACTTCGCCGATCTCTCGCTGTCGATTGCCGAGGCCGTGCCAGTCGCCCACGCCAAGAGATTCGCGCACCTCATGCGGACAAAGCGGCGCGATTCCAAACAGACACAGCGTAGCATCGTGTGCGAACTGTGCCAGTGCCTGCCATCGTTCTTCGACCACCACCAACAATGCGCGGGGTGTAACAAACTGGTTGGTTCATGTTTGATGGATGATTATTCGGTGGCTATTGACTGACAATGTGTTGTGGTTGATAACTTAGAGCGTTTGCAAGCGGTGCCGCGTCAAGAAAAGCATCTTCCAGCGCGACGAGACGTCATCGACGCGTCTCGCACGCGCTACGTTTTGCCTTGGCTGCGTCACCCATGTTCGCGAGGCGACAGTGCCAACACGTGACTCGGAAGAGCACGACAGCGTGCGAGAGCCCAGCGGAGACTCAGGCGCAGGCACGTCGTTTACAATGTCCACAGAAGACGACCAGGACGACAGCCAGCGTTCGCTGCGCATGTTCTCGCTCAAGCTGCAGCGCCAGCTCGACGACATCGGCTACAATGATTTGGACGCGAGCATGCGTCTCACGGGGCTGCAGTCGTTGGGCTCAGGCCGCACAACCCAGCAATTCGAAAGTGAGGAGTCGGACGAAGATGACGACAGTGTCCGCTGCCTCGACGATGAATCCCCAACGCGTGGGCGCAGCCCTGACTCAACGGACGACGAGAGGCAGACGGTCTCCGATATCCAGTCGATCCACCTCGTGCGCCGCAGCCTGCAGCCGCCAGAAATGCTAGAAGCTCAGGAATTCGACCACAACGGACGCCTGCGGCGGCGTCCGTACGCCAACTCGTACTCGGAGTCGCCTGCGCTGCTGCAGCAGCATCAACAGCAGCGGCAACTACTCTCGCGGCTCGTGAAGGCGTCGCAGCAGACGCTGCAGCTCACGCGCGAGCAGACCAGGATCGCGCAGCGGCAGATGGATCGTACCAGTAGTGGTGCATCAACATAACAGCAAGTAAACTGTTCCTTCCCGCAGAGTCGTTTAGCCAGTGCATCCACGCAGGCGCCATTTTCCATACAGTACGATACAACTGCCCTAACACTCACCGCTTGACGCGCCGTGGTGTAGCTTCTCACCCCAGATGCTCTCTTCAAGAGGGAGATGATGATGCCAGTTGTCAAATGGAAGTCGTCTGCGATCTGATTGGCTGATATTTTCCATTTATAGCCAATCCAACACGTGACTATCTTGAATACGCGTGTTTGATTGGTCTAAAGGATCGGATTTAACAACCCGACTTGCTTGCACCCTGCTGCCAGCCGCACTCAGACCCACTGAAGAGATGCGTGTCTTTGACACTCTCGCCCAGCTCAATCGCCCCCTGCGTCGCATGATGCCGTAGTGAGAAGCCCCTCCCTCTCTACGAACAACTCCCGCGCCCGCTGAACACTCCCAGTCCACAGTTTGTCTATCCAGAAATCGCCGTCGAGAAAGCACCCCTCGCGTATGGAAATCATGAGCGCCGTGTGGAAATCCCTCACGCAGTCGGCGGCCGCGACCGACGCTGCCGTCGCCAAGAAGCTGCTCGAGAGCATCCAGGGCGTGCTGTACGAGGCCTTCCAGCGCCAGCAGCGCGACGGCGGCGGCCTGCGCGCGCTCAGCGTCGAGGACATCGCGCCCATTCGAGACCTGTGCGACCAGCTCACGCCCGCCCACTGTGAGTAGTCGCATACTACACTGTAATGCGCATTGGGACATGAGAGATGTTTAACGAGTCTATTTGTGATGCATAGTCCAACTGAAGGTGCCAGAGCCCAAGACCGAGAAAGAAATCGCCGAGTCACGCGAGGAGAGAGGCGGCCGCAACCGCGTGCGGTACCAGCACATCGTCGAGAATGATCTCTTCTCCATGGGGTACGTGCACTCAACTGCTTCTCTAGTGTTCTAAGATGAATATGTTCGTGTTCACTGACTGGACACTGTTGGTTGGATACGAACAGCATCTTCATTCTGCCGCCGGGTGCCTCGATCCCGCTCCACGACCATCCGGAAATGAGCGTCATCTCGCGGGTCTTGTACGGCCGCCTCCACGTGACCTCGTGTGACTTGGCGTCGCCGAAAGAAGCCGCCCATTTGTTCGCCCGCCACCGCAACGGCACGTCGCCAGTGTCCTCGGACGAGTCTTCCACGAACAGGCGAAGGATCGCGCGGATATTCCAAGACGAGATCGTCACGGCGCCACACACGACGGCGCTGCTGCCGGACGAAGGAAACCTCCACGAGTTTGTGGCCGACGAAGAGCAAGGCTGTGCCATCTTCGACATTCTCACGCCGCCCTACGAGCCAGAGGACGGTCGGGACTGTACATACTACCGCATCATGAGCGGTACGGTCGCCAACGAGCAGGGTCGCCAGTACGTCGAGCTGGAAGAGTTCGAGCCGTACAATTTTGAGGTCGTCTCGGAACCGTATAACGGACCGAAGCTCACACCTCCGAGCCTGTGAGGAAGGCAGCTAGTATGTAGAAAACCCCTGATTGTGAATTAGTTTAAATAAGGTAGTATGATCCACTTTGATGTTCCCCTTTCACGTCCTGGCCTCATGTACACGTGGGATCCGCTGATCTCCATTTTCCCTAGTGCTGGTGGCCATTTTCACGAAACTGATGTTCTTCTTTGATTGGCTAAAAATGAACTCAAATACGTAATTTTAGCCAATAAACATGCTATGCCGGATCAAATCGATACACCACATCATCGATTTGAAAGGGTTCTTGTGGTTGCGGGGACGAGAGAAGCACCAAGCGGCAAGCACCACGACACGCTCGTCAGTGGATAGCTCCATCATCTCTTCGCGTGCGTCTCTCTATCTGTAGGCGACGCCATCAACGGAATGCCGCGCATCTGGCTGCGTCTGGAGCTCTTCGAGCATGGGCTGCTGCAGTTCCCGTCCAAGTACGCGTCCACGCTGACCGTCGCGAACGTCAAGCGGTCGCTTCATGCGCTTCATGCGCGATTCCACGCCGACCAACAGGAGACGAAAGAGGACGACGCGGCCAACAGCGGCGACGTGAATATGGAGGGCGACGCGCCTGCCGTCAGCGGTGGCGCGTTCGTGGAGGGCGATAACCTCGTGAACGTCAGGTGCGATTACAAATAGTGAACGTGGACTACAGTATTAGGATGGGCACGACTGACGATGCCCCGCTACGTATATGCACTTGACACAGCTTCCCGTTCTGGCGCGAAACCGTGGCTCCGATCTTCCAGTGGCGCGACCAGGACTACAAGGCGTACGTGCATTATGTGTTGTTTGCACGGGCTCGCTGTAGTTGGAGCCTGACTGACTGAGCGTGGATTGTGTGCTTGGTTCAGTTTCTGGCTGCTGCTTGTTCAGTTCCACCGCAAGATCCCAGTGCGCGAGAGCTACGCGATCGCAGCGACGACGGTGATGGACGAGGCGCAGTGCCTGGAGAAAGTGCAAGTGCCGATGTTCAAGGTCGTGATCTTCCTGTTTGTTCAGACCGTGAAGCCGCACTCGTGGCGCAACAAGTACGCCATCGAGACGTTCAACTCCATTTGGTACCGTGAAGACGTCGCGCTCGTGCACGCCGCTGGCCAGGCTTCGCCTGGTGGAACCATCGCCGCTGCCGTCAGCAACGGCAACATGTCGCCCCAGTTCAAGGGCAGCTCCAGTCCGCCAACGCCGCACTCGCCACACACCGTCGGCATGCAGGACCGATCCACGTCAGACGCCTACTACATGGAATTCATCCGCGAGAAGCTGAACGACCTCTTCTCGCTGCTCTACCCGTCGGCTGAGATGTCCGACGACAGCGTGGTGACGCTCAATGCTGAACAGATCGATCTCTTGGGTTTCCTGCTGTGTGCTGGCTCACGCAACATGCTCGACTTTTCGCAGAAGCTGAGCGCCGCCTACCCCAAGTGGCACCAAGCTGGCGATGTGTCTCCTTTTGCGGAGAGCTACAACTCCAGCACGAGTCGTACGGAAAACGCGCTCAAGATCTGCTGCTTTTTCAAGACGCACCTGTACCTGAACGAGACGCTGTATCCTCCAGTCGGATTCTCGTTGGCATCGCAGGCTCATGTGAGCAGCGGCTCATACTCACCAGTGATCGGTGGCGTCGCGCGTGAGATGCGACTGTCTGAAGCTGGACTTGACTCGGCGAGTGCAGAAGATGAAGAGCTCAACGTCAAGCAGCGACCGACCGTGTTATCGAACCTGTCGAAGACGACCGTGATCAAGCGTGCTGAAGACTTTGTCGACAAGGAGGGCAACTCGGACCTCGTCATTTTCTCGTGCCACGACGCGTACATCTACATTGTCGGACCTGTCCGCCACGTGACGATCACCGCGTGTAACAACTGCAAGATCGTGACCGCTCCAAACTCGGGCATCTTCTGTATCGACCGCTGCGAGAATGTTCAGATCACGGCCATCTCGAGTTTGGTCCGCGTCAGGTACGAAGACGGTGATGCATCTATCACGTTGAGAATGTTGCTGACGCATGTTATGTGTTGTGTGAACGTAGCAACTGCTTGGACTCGGTCATCAACTCGTATACGCTGCTGCCGCTCATCATGACGGGAGAAAACGTGGGCGTTCGACTTGGCCCGTACAACTCGAAGTACCCTGGGCTGCACCACCAGTTCGCGGCGGCGCAATTCGCTTATCGAACGGACTCGCCAGGCTGCTGGAACAACTTCCTCAACCTCGAAGACGGCAGTGGTGCGTTACGACAGTACTGTGGCACTCAATGATGCGCTCTGACTGATTGGTTTCTCTTCAGACTACACGGAAAGCGAGAAGGAGCCGATTTCTCTGCAACCACCAGCGTTGTTCCGTGAAATCTCGGTGCCCGTGAAGATCCAGGGCCAAGGTCCGGCTGACCGACCGTTCCCAATCCCACAGGAGTACGCAGATAGCCTACGCATGCAGCAGGAGACAGTCGAATCGCTCCGCAAGCTCGTGACCAGTGAGGAGTTTGATCTCTCTACGAAGCGCACGATGGAAATGATCATCCAGATGCGTTTCAAGGAGTGGCTCTCGGCCACGGGCAACGTGCGCCAGATCCTCGACCTCGTCCAGATCGAGCGAGCGCGTGGCGCCCAGAGCACCTCGGCCTCGCCTGTGCGAGACCGCCTGTAGAAGAAGTCTTGGGTTGCCCGTTTGTGGGTACCCAGTACGATGAAGACATGAATAGTGATGCAGCCATTTGTTCACACGTCACGCATTTCCTGGCAACGCCATGTCACTAAAACGAGAATATCGAAATACCCGCTAAACGCATTTACCGTATATCTGGCCACTACCAAAACGTACCCTGGTTACGCTTCCGTTCCAGTAGGCGAGGCGACGTTGTGCCCTATCCATGTTGAACCGAGTATCCTGAAGATCATTCCTATCTCCTCTCTGATTGGCTTGGATTTCACCATTTCCAGTATTTCCACCAGTAACATGGTACTAAGGAACATGGGCCACATTCCCCACGCCCCGCTTCGCCCATGGACCCTCTGCTTCTGTATGCGCACACCTCGGCGCCTATGCAACAAGACCTTGATCATGACGTGGCAGTTGGCGCGTGGGTCCCTTTCAGCACACTGAGATTCCGTTCTGCAGCGTTTGTATTGACGACCTCCGTGACGAGGTCATCCCTCCCAATAGCGCCATTGCCCATTCCCAGCAAAGCTCACGGCCAAATGGTGACGGCGAATGCACGTCGCTACGCGTGCCCGCGCCCGCAGCCACCCAACGCTGCCGCTTCAATGCGTGAGCTTCCTCAGCTTTGCGCTTCGTGGATCCAATCTGGAGCCGCTTACCCCTGAAGCTCATTTCTGAATTTGCGGCTTCCTCGCCCCTATCTCAAGACCCCCACTCTCTTCCATCTCCACCCCAGTCACCATGGCGGCCGTCAACTTCACTGTCGACAGCGGCACCCTCGGCTTCCCTCGCATGGGCCCAAACCGTGAGCTCAAGTTCGCGCTTGAGAAGTTCTGGCGTGGCAAGCTCACCCAGGAGGAGCTCTACAAGGTCGCCCACGGCGTCGAGGAGGCCAACTGGAAGGTGCAGCTCGACAGCGGCGTCAACCGCGTGGCCGTCGGCATGTTCTCGCTGTACGACCACGTGCTGGATTGGACCTACTACCTCGGCCTCGCGCCAGAGCGCTTCCAGAAGCTGCCAGTCGGCCTCACGCAGTACTTCGCCATGGCCCGTGGCGTGGACGGCATCCCGGCCCTCGACATGACCAAGTGGTTCGACACCAACTACCACTACGAAGTGCCAGAGCTGTCGGCCAACACCAAGCCAGCGGCCAACTTCGGCTCGTACCTTGCCGGAATCGAGCGCGCGCTCGCCGTGGTCGGTCCTAACAAGACCGTGCCTGTTGTGCTCGGCCCCCTCACGTACCTGGCTCTTGCCAAGTTCGTCGACGGTGTCGCCACGTTCGAGTCGCTGCTCGAGGAAGTGCTGCCTCTGTACACGGAGCTGTTCGCCAAGCTCGCCGCCCTCGGTGTGCGTGAGGTGCAGGTCCACGAGCCATCGCTCGTGACCGTCAAGGCCGACAAGCTCGTGCCGTTCCTCAGCAAGGTGTACGGTGACAAGTCCCAGGCCGGTGCGCTCTCGCACCCAGAGCTCTCGCTCAACCTCGTGACCTACTTCGAGGCCATCTCGGCCGAGGCCTACCAGTGGTTCGCCAACGACTCGACCATCAGCGCCATCTCGCTCGACTTCACGCGTGGTGACAACCTGGCCGTTCTCAACAAGTTCGGCTTCCCAGCGGGCAAGCGCCTCGGCGCCGGTCTCATTGACGGCCGCAGCATCTGGAAGTTCAACCCAGAGCAGGTGCTCAAGCAGCTCAGCGAGGTCAAGGCCATCGTCGCCGCGGCGCCAGACGCCTCGCTCTCGATCCAGACCAGCTCGTCGCTGCAGCACGTGCCATACACGACCAAGGTCGAGGCCAAGCAGTTCAACGACAACGAGGAGACCCAGGGTCTGGCCGGTGTGCTGAGCTTCGCCTACGAGAAGCTCGCTGAGCTGGAGCTGCTGAAGACTGTCGCCCTCAACGGCGAGGAGGCTGCCGCGCAGGCCCTTGACGAGACCAAGAAGGCCTGGGCGATCTTCTACGAGAAGAACCCAGCCAAGAAGACCGTCCAGAACCGCCTCGCCGCCGTCCAGACCGCCGACTTCCAGCGTCCTTCGCCATTCGCTGAGCGTCGCCCAAAGCAGCTGCCAGGTCTGCCAGTGCTGCCGACCACGACCATCGGTTCGTTCCCACAGACGCCACAGATCCGTGCTCTGCGCCGCAAGCTCAAGAGCGGTGAGATCTCGCTCGACCACTACCAGGGCCAGATCGACCAGCAGATTGCCTACAACATGGGCATCCAGGAGGCCCTCGGCCTGGACATCCTTGTCCACGGCGAGCCAGAGCGTACCGACATGGTCGAGTACTTCGCTGAGAAGCTCCGCGGTTTCGCCTTCACGCAGAACGGCTGGGTGCAGTCGTACGGCTCGCGTTGCGTGCGTCCGCCAGTGATCTTCGCCGACCTGGAGCGCCCGGAGGCCATGACCGTGCGTGAGTTCGTCGTCGCGCAGTCGTTCACGACCAAGCCAGTCAAGGGCATGCTCACGGGCCCAGTCACGATCCTGAACTGGTCCTTCCCACGTAAGGACATCTCCCGCAAGGAGCAGGCCTTCCAGCTCGCGCTCTGCCTGCGTGACGAGGTCAAGGACCTCGAGGACGCCAAGTGCCTTGTCATCCAGGTCGACGAGCCTGCCCTTCGTGAGGGTATGCCGCTCAAGGCCGAGAAGAAGGACGAGTACCTGCAGTGGGGCGTCGACGCCTTCCGTCTTTCGACGGCCATCGCCAAGGACGAGACCTCGATCCACACGCACATGTGCTACTGCGAGTTCCACGACTGCATGAACGCCATCGACGCCATCGACGCCGACGTCAATTCGATCGAGAACGCCCGCTCGGACGACGAGACCATCCGCTCGTTCAAGTCGATCGGCTACCAGCGTGACCTCGGCCCAGGCACATACGACATCCACTCGCCTGTCGTGCCTCCTACGGAGCTCATCGTCGAGAAGCTCGAGAGCTTCCTGAAGCTGCTCCCTGCCAAGCAGGTGGTCGTGAACCCGGACTGCGGTCTTAAGACCCGTAAGTGGCCGGAGACCATCGCTGCCCTCAAGAACATGGTGGAAGCTACGCGCCGTGTCCGCGCCAAGCTTGAGTAAATCACCAACCACGACACGTCGCCACGTGACCGACTGTGACGCCCGTCTACGATGAACGACTTCCTCTACGCCTGCGAACCCGAACGACCCCTGGACAAACATACCGACGCTGTGCTAGTTACTGCCTTGCCAACCTCTCGCTGTTTCTCAACGGCTTGAGCTTCGCTGGTGGATGACTGGACTGGCTGTGGGTGAGTCTGGGTCTGGGGTTCATTGAGTATGTGGAAGTTGTGACTCCTGACTAGTGTCCGTCCTAGTGTGGATGACTGTTGTGCTTCGCCATTTACAAGTCTTTGCCGACTGCTGACAGAGTGTCTATGAGGATATGACGCTCTTGATGCGGCTCGCCATCGATCCCACTGCATTGTTCAACCCCAAGTTGAAGAAATACACTTTTCACTTTCCACTTTCATTCCGTGTCATGCCGTTTCATGTCTTTTGCCGAGGCCGGTCGTGATATTCGAAGGCCGAAGACCTGACAGACCGAGCAAAACATGTTCAACTCAACTCGTTACAGTATCTGTGTGTTGAGGAATCTGTGCATTGTCTGCAGACTGTACGCTGGATAAACGCACTGCAGCTTGAAATGTCTACTGTAGCCTTGAAGTGCGTCCACGTTTGACGTGGCGGCTGATACAAGGCCCGGTACACTCACATTCAGATGACCGGGAAAGATATCGTAAAGTCGTACCGTAACCGGTATTTCCACGGTGGACTCGCAGTGAGCAGGGATGACGAACACACTCGACAATTGAATGCAGCGGCGTCACCGCACGTGCCTGCATCCGAGTTCTGCCTCATCGCTAGGGAACGTCTGGCGTGGTCTCCGCTATGGATATCGCACCGCACAGTTTTCGATCACAATCCGATTCTCCACCGACCAGCGACTTCGACCCAAGAGCTGTATTCGCCAGCGCCGTCAATGGGCTTCTCCGGTATTCTTCGCGTACTCGCCGGTGCAGCAGTGGCGATTGCCTCCGTGGCTTCTGCTCAGCAGATCACACTGCCGGACGGTGGCTCCATTACTGGTACGCTCGAGACCAACGTCCTCGGCCAGCCCATCCAAGTCTTCCGTGGCATTCCGTACGCTGAGCCGCCAGTGGGCGAGCGTCGCTGGAAGCAAGCGGAGCTCAAGCCGCTAGCTGGCCACGTCAACGCCACTGCCTTTAGCAGTGTGTGCTATGGCGACGGCCGTGTGGAGGGCCAGTCGTTCCTGTACCCGAACTCGGAGGACTGTTTGTTCCTGAACGTGTTCGCGCCTGCTGGCGTCACGTCGACGTCCAAGCTGCCAGTGATGGTGTGGATCCACGGCGGCTCATTCGTCTCGGGTGCCAGCAACGCCTTCAATGGAGGCAATCTCGTCGGCGCGTCCGACAAC
>JAADWY010000443.1:0-26555 GCA_023336355.1 Pythium dissotocum
GCTGGTAGAGCTGATCAAGTCCAGAGCTGTGCGAGCCTGGAACGAGACGCTTGTCGGGATGTAGCTGGAGACGTACGCTTGCGAGCCGCTCGCGTGGATGGAAACCGGCGGCAGTGACTCGCAGTCACGGTCCATGGAATGGCATGACAGCAGAGGGAGCTGGTCCATTGAGTGGCATGACAGCAGAGGAAGCTGGCGGACCGGCGGCTGTGTGGACGAGACCATCGTGGTGCAGGATCTGCTTGGGTGCAGGTAGATTCGAGAATGAGGGATCTGGCTGGGCTGTGAGCTGTCGGAGGACGTGGGGTCCCCATGTTCATGGTGGAGGTACGTGATGGCCGTCGGCCTGGATGTTTGGAGCACTGGAAATCCAGTACGTCCGGCTTGCGAGGGCCTCAAGTGTGGCACACGGTGTCGTGAATCCTGTGGCTCGTCGAAGGCGAATGTTGGCAGCAGACACACGACGGCGATACAGTGTCTTTCTCTAGGAATTGGCGGCGGTGGGCTCGTCTTCTAGACCCGACCCCGGCCGAAGAGTCCAACGAATTTTGTATTGAAGTGTTTATGTGGCGAAGAGACCATGACGCGCCTTTCTACGTCCACAAGGTAATCACGACTCGTCTTGATTCATGAGCAGCTCTTTTCGGGTCTGCAGAGGCACACCACACCACAAAATAAAATAAAAACTCTCATTACGATGTGAGAGTTCTCGACGCCCAACGAAAGAACTCACCAGCCACTGTGCCCACTGAAATCTCTCATCAGTTTATTGTCGAGCGAAGCTTACTCGTACAGTAGCTTCATAATGCAGCCTCCGTAAAATCCCATAGCAGTCCATTGCAATTGGGTTGGAAATGCTGTGGGGCCAAGCTTCTTACGAATGGATGTACTGGAGGAAATGATCCGGTGCTGTTCTGTTGTGGGTCACATGAGCAGTGCACAAGGCGTCACTGACGGCGCTCCGCCTTTCTCGTAGACTCCACAGTTGAGGGAGAAGTTCCCTCTGCAGGGTCGCAATGTCAGAGGGGGATGCGCATCTCTGCCTCCATCCACTCTCTGACGCCACGAGCGGCGCGCCGATGGACCCAATTTGGGCCCAATTCGGTCAATCATCGGATTTCAATCCTGTGTATCAGGAGGGCAGACAGCAAGCGGCGACCAGATTCAGAAAGGACCGCTCAGCTCAACGAGCCACACAGGCTTGTCAAAGTTTGTGTACTGAAAGGGCGACTGGATAGTTGAGGCCAAGGCAAAAATCGAATGTTACAGTAGGAGATGCAGAGACAAACGCTGTTCGTCTCGCACAGAATCCAGCCAACACGGCATCGCTGCCGCCAATAAGGGTCCATTTGGATGTGCTGTATCAGTACTTTGAGTAAATGTGTGGTTTATTCATGAATTAATCTACTAAGATAAGGGGATACGAAAACCGTCGATTTATCACAATTTGATTCGATCCCTTTCGCTGCGTTTGGCCCCTCGCAAATTTGGGGCTCACATGCATTATTGAGTCCTTTTTTTCTGGCCACGGGAGTCTCGTCGCCACAGCAATCTGCGGTATATCAGCATCGCACCTTGGTCGTGTCGTGATCCACAGGAATCCTGTCAGCAGTTGTAGCCGTTTGGCTGCGTTCAGCGCCTCTGCTCTCCACAATCTTCACACTAACACTCACGGCCACACGCCTGCCGCTGTTTTTGGAATAGGAAGAAGTTCGTGTAAGCATGGTGTATTGCAGGTTCTTGGGCACTGTGGCATTCAGACGCCTGCTCTGAGCGCCTACAGTCTCGATGCTGGTTTCCTACACTTCTTCGTGGCGCGCAGGGCGACGCAGTGGCTTGTCGCCAGTCACTGGTCCGCTACGAATGCTCGGCTCGGACACAAACACGTGCTGGTCCTCCACAAGTCCGGCGTAGTGGTCCTCCAGACGTCGGTAGGAGCTCTCGGGCACGCGGGACGCATCCTTGCCATTGCCCGACTTCTCCGTGTTGAGCAACAAAGTGCGGAAGTCTTCCGTCCACGAGTAGACCAAGTGGCCAATGCATCCCAGCAAACGCGCCGAATTGATGGACGCCACCGTAATGTATAGCTTGGGCAGATACTCGTTAGCCGTGGAGAAGGACACGATCGCGAGGGCAAAGATCAGGTTCGAGAACGCCCACAGCAGCAGTACGTTCGTACGGAACGACTCAAAGTTCTTCTTCATCTCGTCCTGACGCTCAGCGAACTCGCGACGGCGAGTCTCCAGTGCCTTGCGCTTGAGCAGCACGTCCTTGAAGTCGCCTTTCTCGTTGTCCTCCTCAGGTGTGAGCCCTGGCTCCTCGTTCAAGCCCCGAGTTCCCCACGACAAGTCCTGCAGATTACAGAACGAGTAGATCGTGAAGATGTTGACGAAGCTCGGGATCAACGCCGTGTAGTGCGTGAACGTGAGGAGGATGTGGTGCACTTCACCGTGGAGCGCTGGGCCGATGAAGTACACGCCGACTGTGAGCACCGCGACGGTGATCGACTCGGTCGTCGACGGCGTCGAGAAGAACACGCCGAGACCGACGGCCGACGAGAGCATCATCATCACACCGAACACGCTGCTGACTGAGTAGTACGTGAGCTTCATGTGCTTGGGGTTGTTGCCCAGACCGATGATGATGAGCATGAGCAAGCCGAAGAGATAGATGAGGTTGTACATGTACACGCTCAGGTCCAGCACGGCACTGGAGAAGTCGGACGTGTCGATGAACACGAGTCGGTTCTGCTGGAAGCCCTGGAAGACGATGAAGAACAGCGCCAGGTACACGTTGGCCGGCAAGAAGAACGAGAAGAGCGTGTTCGCCACGTAGTAGACGTAGAACCACGCGAGGAAGAACTTGCGCCAGAACGAGTGCGAGCTGTGCGTGTACACACGCTTGAAGTGCCAAAGGCTGAACAACGTCGCGAAGAACGAGCCGTTCAGCCAGCGGCGCCGCTGCGCGATGAGGCTCACGAGGTCATGAGGCACATCCGTACGGGCAACAGCCTCGTCAACGTACTGCATCGTCCAGCAGCAGTTCTTGCGAGCCAGCATCTCGAAGCACAAGATCCGGTCTTCCGCGAGGTACATGTTGCCCGCAAATGGTCCGAGAATGTCCAGGTCGACGTTGAGAGTCTGGAAGTAGGCCTGCAGAGGGTCGCCACGAATGGCCTCGTATCTGTAGCCTGAGAAGGCACCAGGCAAGACGCTGATGAAGCCAAAGCAGCTCTCGAGACTTTTATCGAGGATGTTGGAGATCTTGTACTCGAAATTCTGGGCCGAAATAACCCAGTTGCTCAAGTGCTTGAACGGCTCATCCACCGCGAGTTGTCCGCACGCTCCGCCGATCTGCGGGTTGCTGTCGAAGGCGTACAGCACGTGGTACAAAGCCGACTTGGTAGGCTTCGTGCCGACGTCCATGAGGATCGTGTACTCTGGGAGGATCTGCTCGGCAAAGGCGTTGAAGAACCAGTTGTGCGAGTCCAGCTTCGACGCGTTCTTTTCCTTGAGTGCGAACATGGCTTGCATGGGCAGCAGGTTCTTGCCATCCATTCTCAACTGCAGCGTGTGCTCAAACAAGTGGCATTGCGCGCCGATGCCGGCGCTGTTGATGGTGAGCAGGTCTTCGTCGTAGAGGCCGATGTGCGTGAGGTATTCCAGCATCTTGGGGTTGATGTTTTCACGGCCGTCCGCGATGATGCAGATCACCACGTTCTTCCAGACGTCGGCACCAGAGTACGGCAGTGGCAGCGATCGGTCTTCATCCACCTGGAGATCCTGCAAGTACGCGAGGTTGTTGGCCAGCTTGCGGAGAGAAGCCTTGAGTTGCTTCTCGTCCTCGTTGAAGACCGTGATGCACACCATCAGCCGTGGACGGCGACCCACCTCCACGCAACGCAGGCGGTGGCCGGCGTTGGTGAATTCACGCGGGTTCGGCGCGTACACTGGCATGTACCACATACGTGTGGCCTCTTCTTCGTCGAGGTACGGTCCGATCCAGTCCTCGTTTCTCGACGCCACGGGGATAGCGACCTTGTGGACGCCAGGGCGTGGGTTCTTCTCGATCGCTCGGCCTTCGATGTGATCACACAGACGGCCACACCAGTTGAGCGTCTCGAAGCCTTTGCTCGTAAGCAGGTTGCAGATCTTGGGGTCGTCCTGGCGCTCAGCAACGTTGGCCATCGCGTAGCCGCCTTCCAAGTACAGTCGAAGCGCGTCTCGGTACCGACGCATGCGCAGCGCCGTCGCCGCTCGCTCCAGTGTAGCGAGTGCCTCTTCCACCGACGGGATGTCGCTGTAGGTGCGCATGTACTCGGACGCACTCGCGAATGACTTCATGGAGGTGATCATGTCTTGGACACTGCGAGGGAGGAACGGGTTGTTTGTGGGGATGTAGCTGGACACGTACGCCTGCGAACCGCACGAGCGGATCGACAAGGGCGGCATGAGCATACTGTCGTAGTCGATCGACTGGCACGAAAGCGGCGGCGGACCCTGCTCACTGAGTGGAGGCTCGCTCAGCTGACGCTCAGTGCGTGGACGCTCGGAGCGTGCACGCCCGGTAGGTGGACGCTCGTTCATGGTGTCGTACGATGCGTGGGTTTACCTCGTGATACTTTCCTCTCTCACTCAAAATGGAGGATTCGACTGTTATCCGAGGGCAGCGAGTTCGTGAGTGGATACCCTCACCTCACAATGGAGCGGAAAGGATGTGGGAGAGAGTCCTGGGGGTGAGACTGACCACGTGAAGAGAGGGAGGGAGTAGGGCAGCGAGAGAAAGAGAGAGAGAGAGAAGTGGAGAGAAGAGAAGGGATGAAGCTGGAAAGTGCAGTTCCCGGTACGGTATATAAGAAGACCAGACGGAGACCGTCATGGCTTTATTGGCATCTGTGTCTTCGCAGCTCCATTGGCGGACTTGAGATGCCAGCCAGATGCTGCGCTTGCACTGGTCGCAGTGGCTACACGCTGAGTGCGCTGTGTGTGCTGGCTGCAGTGGACAAATGGCTTCCCATCTGCCAGAAGGTGCTAATGGCACATGGCTGCTGGACCGACATGGCTACACCTTTGTCGCATGACAAATGGGAGTAAACCCATGTCACTATAGCGGGGTTACTGGACCCTAATAATTACGAATCATGATCCGATGGTGTCCAAATTTACATTTGAGTGCAGCTGTCGAAATGGAAGCGAAGCTTCTCCTGTTGAGGCCCATTATTGTGCTGCTGCAGGGTTGATGTCAGCGTGGTCACCAACGTATGATCACATCCATATGAACATGTAGCCGCCAGGTGTGATAGTTGATGTTGACGACGACTGAGGTCGGATCGCGGGCAAGTCGGCCCGTCAAACGAAGGTTCTGGAAAGAATTCCCATCTGCACTTCTATTGGCTAATAATTTAATTAACTCATTTTGATTGGTTGTAAACATTCCTGATGACGTCCTCCGCCACCAAGAGCCAGCGGATCAGCGGATCAACGCAACTCATTCCCATCGATCCAAGGAAATCCAGCGCAGCACCATGAGCGACGACGAGAGTTCACCGCCGAAGATGCACTCAGGCTACCACGGCTGGATGAAGACCATCCCGAAGACTGGACACGTGTGTTGTTTGTGTGGATCGCTTCCGCGTAGCTCTTGGATTCTGTAGCTCACGAACAACGCGGCGTCTTTTCTTCTCTGGATTAGGACTTCACCCCTGCGCGAATCGACTCGACCACCGACACGGCGGCTGCCAACGGTGGCTCGGCATGGAACGCCGCTGGCACGTGGTATGTTTCTGTGGTGATTGGTGGTCATTGTCCTTGGCTAGTTGTATTGACGAACTCGTGCGATTAGGGAGGAGCGCGACAAGTCCGAGTGGGCGCGTGATCGCCTCAAGCACCTCATCCTTAACTCATTTGTGTTCACCAGCGAAGCGCTGAGCCTGAGCATCAAGGCCACATCCATCGTGCGCTGTGACGGCGACGCCAAGGTCGTGTTCAGCCGTGGCAAGAAGCGCTGCGGATACGAGATCTCGCTCAAGTTCGAGTATGAATCAACTCGTAATGGCGAGGACGACGAGGGTTTCCCTGAGGCTACGGGCTACGTGGAGCTCCACGACTTTGACGACACGAGCGGCGACGACTACGAGATCTTGATCACGCCCGAGGGGAACTCGCAGCACACCAAGGACGCGAAGAAGGCCATCCAGCAGTGGGAGACCTGTCTGCGCAAGATCCTGGCGACCTGGAAGGAGGAGCTGCTGCAGCAGTGAGCGACGGAGTGGATGAGCTGAATGAAAGGAATACACAAAGCACGAGAGATACATGCGTTAGAGAAGCACTGGCAGTAAATGGAAACACTGTAACTGAACCGCCATGGGACGCTGGTCAAGTCCATGCCGATTGGCAGCACTATGCCATAAGAAAAAACACTTGACAATCGTTGTTGACGTAGAATTAGATACGCTATGGGGTTTTGCCCTTGTCCACGCAATACTCGGTGTCGCTTCTCACTTTTACTAGTATCATTGACGGACGATGCATTATGTCAAGTCAGTCGCTGCCTCTTCCGGCGGAGGGCTCTCCAGGCGGAGGTGGCGGCGTTGGATCGAGCATGAGGTCGTCGGGCGACGGTAGCAGATCTGTGAGGTCCTCGCCGTCTTCTGAGATGTCCCGCTTGCGAGGTGGCGATAACGGAGGCATCGGAAGGGCGATCTCGCCTTCCTCTTCCTCCTCCTCACCTTCTTCCTTCTCGCCATTAGATTTCCTTTCTGAAGCCTCAACAGCCTCCGTAGGTGGATCACTAGTCGGTGGAACTCCGTCCTCTCGAGCCTCGTCACCATTGATCTCGACTGCGTGGGATTCAACGACCATGGTCTCACTCTTCTCGCGACTAGCTCTCAGCGCTGCTATCATCGCCTGTTCATCTCGTTCTGCTTCCTCCGCGAGGATCTCGACTGCTTTCGCTTCTGCGGCAATCGCCTCGCGTTCCATGTCACCCAGTTTCACGCGAAGAATCGACTTCTTGGGCTGCTTCTTCGCGTTGGGGATCTTCGCAGACGACGACGCATTGCCAGTCTTTGGACTGGGTTGAGAACTATCAGGTGGCAGCAGCCTTGTCACTTCTTGGTCTTTCTCGAACTCCAAAATCATCGATCCGCCAAACTTGACACGGCTCGCGGTCCACGCCTCAGCAACCCGAGATGACGGCGTCGACGGAGCCGACTTTTCTGCCTCCGAATTCTTGCTCACGCGATTCGCAATCGAATCCAGCAAAACCGTAGAGCGGCGAGGAAGCCGAGCGTGGGCGGCTCCAAGTGGGCGGGATCCTTGCCGGACGCCGCTCAAGAGGTTTCCGAAGGGATTCATATTCGGTCGCACTGGTTGCGCTTCACCGCCAATGAGGTCCCGTAGATGACTGACTGACTTGGACCGCTTGTGGGATGCCACTTCCTCTCGCGACGCCTTGGACGACGAGTCGCCTTCGCTGACATTGCCGTTGTTTGATTTGCTTCGGTCGCTCGACTTGGACGTTGAGCTTCTTGCATCCGAATCCTTCGTCGACTTCTCCTCTGTCTTGCTTTTCGATGGGTCGCCTACCAGTTCTGCCTTCCACTTGGTGATAATCCACCCTGCGAGTTCTTTCACGATGGCGTTCACGTCTTTAAGTCCCTTCGCCTTTCGGATCACATTCAACGTGAGTCCAATCCGACTTTCGCGGACAGCATCAGAGGTCACTCCTGGGATGACGCTCAGAATCTGTGTGAAGACAGAAATGATTTGGTCGTTAGCTACACCGATACTTGGCAGCGATGACCACGCACGCGACGTTGCGTCTTACCTTCAGGATGACCATAACACCAGCTTCCTTGTCTTTTGCGGTGCTCCACTGAGAGAGCAGCTCTTCCAGCGTCTTCAAACCACCGTTTTCAACAAACAACTCGAGTGCTTTCTTGGGCTACAGTTGCAATAGGTCACAAACGTTAGCAACTCACAGTTAGGCGCGACCGTCTCACTCAGTCTTCGGGGACAGTACCTTCATCGCTCCTCTCTTCAGCACTTCGACCGTCTTGGGCAGCTTTTGGGGTGTGGTCGCCCCGCTCGTGGAGGATAGCTCAACCAACGCCTCGCGTATCAGGTCGTAGGCGCGCGAGCGGTTCCACACAAAGTCCTTTTCGTCCACGAGCTCACTCTTCGGTGTCGCGACACCATTTTCACTGTTGACGTTCTCGTCTGCTGGCGGCGGCGACGCTCGCTTGTCTTTCTCCACGGCTTTCTGTTTCTTGGGGGAGACCGACGGCGGGCCGTCGTCCAGTGGCTTCCGCTTCTTCTTAGCGGAGACGGTTGGCGGCGTCACGGGGATGCTGTCGACAACCTCACGGAACGTCAAGTCGTCCGTTGTTCCGTTCGTATACATGACGCGGTACGTTTTCGTAGCAGGAAAGTACGCGAGCACAGTACCGTGCACAATGACTTCACTGCCGTCAGCTTGCATTTCGGACTTGCACACTTTCTGCTGCACGAGATGTGAGACCACGTCCGCACCGCCGTCGTCGTCATCGTCATCTTCGTCTCTTTGCTCTTCTGTATCCGCCATGTTGTCGTCATCATCATCTTCTACACTGGCTGTGTTGATCTGAGGCGTACCCGACAGCACGAGCGTCTTCGTCTTGGGTTTGGACTTGGTCACGGTCTTGACGGGCTTCTGTCGTCGGTCGTTGCCGTCATTCGCACCTGCGTCGTCCAGATAATGCGACTCTAGATCCTCCTCCGTCATCTCTTCGCTGTCGCCGTCGTCGTACGTGATGTGGTAGAAGCCCGACTCGTTCACAAAGTGGTCCACCATCCCAATGAAGGGATCCGAAAAGCCTTCAAAGTACTTGGACACGCGCGTACCGAGCGGGTACCGCGGTGTTCGTCTTACGCGCGCCTGTGTAAGCCATTGATAAGCAGCATTAGCTAACTATTGATCTCCACCGCGTATCCACACGAGCGGATGCGTACCATCTCGATATTGTGTGTGTGGATCCGTGTCAACGGCGGGTTAAGTTCGGTCTCGGCAATGCGTCGTTTGCCGTCGCTACTGAGCCCCAGAGCTCCGTAAACGCGGTAATCGACGTGTGGATGCAGACGCTATGCAGTGCTGTGGTGGTGGCGTCGCCTTGGCTTCTTGCGCCGGTCGTGGCCGGGCGTCGAGTCCGCCAGTTCGTCACTCAATTTGGCGCCGTGATGTGCCGCCTCGGTCAGCCCGCATGTCCGGGAAGTGGCAACATAGAAGGCCACACTAAACTAGGATTGTGTCCTCAGTTGGCATGATAAGGATAGGAGTAGTGTGGTACACATAATAAACACAAAAGGGTAACCTCAACCTGGTTACTCTCTTTTAAGTTACACGATGCGATAAACTCTCACGAGTCGTACACCAGAACCTGTGAAAATAAATTAGGAAGACACCTAATCCTTTGGAAACGTATCAGGAAGACGCGCCTCTACATTCAAGTGGCTCTCTCGAGTCCGTGACGGACAGCTCACAGAGTGACTGCATCTGCGGTGCTGCGCATGCGATGCCTTCACGATTCTTAATCTCGTTTTGATGAAAGGCTAGCACCAAGTGAGCTCTTGATAGTGATGGCGCCTTGGGGTGAGACCGGCGGACGTCCGTTGACGACGATGTACTTTGCATTCTTCCGTCTGTGTGCGTTTTTTTCCAAGGCGAGTCAAGTCAGTAGATGTCTTTCTTCATCTGAATCTGATGAGACCCACTGCAGGCTGCAGTGCAGCTGTCTGCTCTGTCGAGTGTACATACAGTACTCGCCCATCGTAGTTGTACGTTGTCTCCCTGTGAAGAGACGTACAGTCTTCGATTACGTTGATCTGTCCGGCTTTCCGACCGACAGCATCAACTAATCAAGCGGCACTGTCTTCCGCCTGGGCACGTGGTTCTGGGCCTCCTCTCGCTCTCTCGCCCACCGCAACGGCCGTCTTGTCCTCCCCTTTGACAGCTAAATACACTGATTGGTCTCCCCACTGAGCGGTGACAAATCCGTCCTCATTCCGCGTTTCGACCTCTCTCGCCAACTACTACTACTACTACCGATACCTGCAATGGCTCGTGTGTTCGTCACTGCTCTCGGTGTGTTCGCTGTCGTGTTGGCAGCTTCGTTCGATGGTGCGGCCGCGCACTCCAAGATGCTGGTGCCCAAAGCCGTGTTCAAGAGCGAGTCCAACGAGTTCAGCGCCGTCGGCGCCGTGCCCACGAAGCAGTTCGAGCCTTTTGACAAGTCGATTCCGGACTACAAGGGCTGGGACCGCGCCGTGGACGCCATCAAGCGCTCGGGCAGCAAGACCGTGCGTCAGTTTCTCATGAAGTACATGAAACCCAACGACATCGCCTTCAGCAAGGAGTGCGGCAACTCGGTCGTCACGGGTACGAAGCAGCCGCTGCCCGACGCCATCGACTTCCCGTGGGGCCACGAAGGTCCGTGTGAGCTCTGGTGCGACAACACGCGTTTCTTCTACGACGGCAACTGCAACGGCAACAAGGTCGGCAAGGTCAAGGTGGACCAGGCCAAGTGCAAGGGCGCGAGCCTCGTCCAGGGCATGTACATCGGCACGCAGGCCGCCGACTGGGAAGTCTACAGTACGTTCTTCTCTGTCTCTGATATATCTAACTCGTAACAGGATCCCCAACTAACAGCATTGTTCTCTTTGTACGCTGCAGTCAACTGTGTGCCGCTTGTTGGAGGCACTAGTGCGGACCCGTCGTCGCTGAAGGCCGACGCCTCGGCTAACGGCGGCGTCGACAGCGACAGTGACAAGACACCCGCGACTGCGCCGGCTTCCACCCCAGCGGCTTCAAAGGCGCCGGTCGTTTCTCCAGCCAAAACCCCGAAGGCCCCAGCCACTGCCCCTACTACTGCGCCTGCCATCAACGCTCCAGCGGCCGCTGACGCTGGGTCCAAGTGTCTGCGTAAGCGCAAGATGTAAATGCGTCGTGGGCTCTTCATGTGCTGTCGCAAAACTTCATATATAAGGATGCTTCGTTCGAGTCGCATCCGCCTGTAAGGCCTACTAAAAATCATATCGTTCCAAAACTGAGCCCGAAATCCCTCTTTCACTCTGGGGACCACTGATTAATCACGTCGACGGATGGGCAAGCTCAGCAGGTAGACTCATGACCGTGCTGATGAGCCGCGGAGGAGGGACGAGTGACGATCGACGTCTCGCAGGAGAAGGATGCATGGGGATCCGAAGCGGCGACGGGCGCGCTGTTCCCGACACGCGCCGCATCGGAGACTGCATCAACAGCGACGGTCCGCCCAGCTTCGCTGGACTCATGATGACTTCGTTGTCTTTGCGAAGGTCGTGGAGCGACTGCTCCATCAGATTCGAAAGATCTGCCATCGCGGATGACGGCCGTCGAGAAGGCGTGAACGAGGCGTCGGACGAGTCGTCATCCGTCGGGTGAAAAGGGGACGAAAACATCGCTGACGGACGGCGAGACGGCGTCCCAGGGGACTTGGCTGTGAGCTTGGCCTTGCGCTTCCACTTGGCGAGCTCGTCTCGCACAGCGTCAAGCTCTTTATCGAGCTTCGCGATCCGGTCTTGCGTCTCGACTTGTAGCTTCTCATTCTCCACGCGCGCCATCATCAAGTCCTGCTTGGCCTTCGCGAGCGCTTTCTTTTCTGCCTCGAGCGATTCTTTGACTTGATCTAAGGCGAGTGCGTGTTCCTCCTTCGCTTTCAAAAGATCCGTCGCTTGGCGTCGTTGGAGCTGCTCGAGTTTACGGTCGAACTCCTCTTTCTGCTGCTGGAGGTCAGCGTCACGTCGCTTCTGGAGTGTCTGCAGCTGGAGATTCAGCTCGTGTGAGAGAGTTTCCTTCTCGAACTGAAGCACGGCATGGGTTTGTTGGAGCTTCTCTATCGTGAGCTGAGTCTCTTGCGTTTGTGTCGAGTTACCATTAATCGTCTTGCGCAGTTCAGTGGCTTCAGCTCGTAGTTGCTCCATCTGATGCTTGATGGACCGAGCCACAGACACATACCACGGTAAGTGGCGAGTGACACCGTCGTCGGCATCAGTCCGGTGTTGAGTCATGAGGGGCGCAAGCGCATCACGGACAGCACTGAGCTCAGTTTCCAGTGGTTTGGCGGTTGCATCAGCCGCAGATCTCTCCTTGGTAGCAACGCGATCACGCAGCAACTCCATCACACGCTTCAAATCACTTGAGAGGGCGTCGGCTTGCCACGTTTCGGGGTGTTTGAGGTCGCTGTCGAGCACAGTAAGCACTTTGCGAGGATCGAGGGAGAATTCCTTCATGACGTGCCGCACAAAATTGAGGAAGACGTGCGACACATCAGTCACCTTCGCAACTGACGTCTGCAGTTGCTGCTTCGACTCCAACTCGCGGTCTGTGATGAAGCGTGAGCTTGACAACTCGGCGGTGAGCTGTGACTGCTCGTGAAGCCGAGCTTCGTTTTCTTCCTCTAGCTTTCGAACGGTAGCTGTCAACTCTTCAATCCGTCGTAGGTGTGATGTTGCTTGCCGCTCAGCCTCTTGGAGTTCATGTGACTTGACCTCGAGTCGATCCACGAGCTGGTTGTACTTGGTCTGATCATCCACCTTCTGCCCAGAAAGCAGCGTGTTCATCTCTTGCTCTTTCGCGTCTAGTCGCACTCGCCACTCGTCACGCTCCCGGCGTCTTTTGCTCTCTTGTGATTGACGCTCATTTTCTATCATCTTCGTGACGACAGCTTGCACCTCTCTCGCGTGGATCTGCACTTCTTTCTTTGCATGTTTCCACGCTGACTTGATCTCGCTTGCACATGCTTTTCGCAGGTCACGACACTCTTTCTTCAGTTGCTGCACGCGAGTCAAGCACAGCTCCAGCGCCTTGCGTTTCTGACGCTGTACAACATCATGCGCGTTCTTGGCAGCAGCGAGTTGCTCTTCAAGTTGTTCGTGTCTTGCCTGCTCCTCCTGTTGCCTCGTGTTCATCGACTCGGTCAGGTTCTTGTGCATTCGGGATAAATCGTTGAATGCCTTCCGCTGCTTCAACACCTCAAGTCTCGATGTCTCCAAGTCCCGCTCCAGCGCTCTTCGATCGGCGGCCAATTGCTCCATGGACTTCGTTCCACCTTCGAGTTTCTCGTGAAGCTGCTGTGTTTCCCCTTGTCGTTCGTTCACTTGATCTTCGAGAACTCGGATGCGCTCTGTGAGCTCACTTGACACTCGATTGAGTTCACTGGCCTTCGAGTCACTGAGACTTTGCAGCTCTTTCATCAGCTGCGTCTCCCGCAGCGCTAGTTCTTCCTTCGATGCAAGTAGTCGACGATTCAGGTCTTGGAGCGTGCTCGTCGACGTTTCTAACTCGCTTTCGAGGGTCGCCTGTTTTTGCTTTAGGGTTTCACTTGTTTTGCTCAGCTCTTCAACTTGATGACGACGCTCCTCTGCAAGTTGATCAGCTTCATTCTTCTGTTGCACTGCAGTTGTAACCCGTTCGTCGCTTGCTGTCGCTTTCTGCTCCGCCTTCTTCACAATTTCCCGCAGACAGCCCAGGTTTCCGTTGGCTTCTTCGAGTCTGTGGGCAAAAGCCCGTTTCGCCTCCCGAACCTCTTCTAACTCCGCCTTTAATGCCACAAAGGCTTGTCGCTCGCTGAACAATTCGTCTTCAAACCGCTTCTTGTCGCTCTTCTCGGTCTCAAGGGAAGCTTCGAGCTTCTGAATTCCCTTGCGAACATTCACCATCGCGTTACGAAGCTCTCGTTCCTTGCGCTCTTGAAACTCATGCATCTCCTTCTGCAGTCGCTTCTCTGCCTCAAGCGCGATCTGGGCTCCACGAGCCTCCAGCTCTGCCTTGTGCTGCGCAAGAGGAATACACGCGTCGTGGACATTTACCTCTTCGTTGCTTTCTTGGTGACGCGGCGCAGGACGAGCCGAACCACTCGAGGATTTCTTCTGACGGCTCTTCACCATCGCGATGGCTTGAGCGCCGAGTTTGTCTTCGTGTTCGTCCAAGCCTTCGGAGCCGTTCACATTGAGGACCACAACATTCGGCTTGTCCGTTTTTGCCTTGTCCTTTGCAAGCGCATCGTCGGCAGCTTGTCGTAACGCCTCACGGCGTTCACTCACGGCGAGTTTGTTCTCGAGATCTTGAAGGCGCTTGTCTCGTTCCTCGAGTTCATTTTGCTGCTTTCGCAAGGCAGAGTCCTTAACTCGTTCAGCTTCAGCTCGTAGACGCTCAGCTTCACGCACTTCGTCTCGGCGTCTTCGTGCTTCATCATCATCTACGCGTTGGGATTGCTGCATGGATTTCACTTCTTCGACCTTGTCCGCTGCTGATTTCGCAGCATCAACGGCGATTTGTCGAGCCCTCAGAAGCTCAGTCTGTTGCGCCTCCAAAGCAGAGTCGTATTTGTGCTTGAGCGCCTCCATTCGAGCCTCCTGCTGGGCAACGAAGTCATTCTGCCAACGCGTTCGCGCGTCAAGTTCCCGTTCCTTGAGTGACTGCTGCTGCTGTTGGTCGAAAACCTCCTGCATGGACGCGAGCTTTTGCTCGTAGGATGACCTCGCCTGTGCATGTGCGGCTTCAGCATTCTTCACTCGTTCTTGCTCCTTCTCAGTAGCGACTCTCCATTGTGCGACCTTTTTCTCGAGGTCGCTCGCGATCTTCGCGTTCCGCAGCTTCTCGTCGCTCAGAGTCGACTCCAGTGAACTGATGCGCTCCTCCAGGATCGAAATCTTCTGCTCCGCCTTGAAGAGCGAGTCTTGTCGGAACTTGACCTGGTCGGCCACACGCAGCAGCTCACTCTGCTTCATTTTAAGCGCTTCAGTGGACTGTGCGCGCATTGTAGCCAAGTCATCGACTAGCTTCCTCTCACGCTCTTCGCCCAGCTTCGCGACAGCCGCTCGTTCCCGTGCTTGCTCTTCCATGTACAGCTCCACTTGGGCGCCAAAGTCTTCATACTTTTTCTTGAGCTGGTCGTTTTCCTTGCGAAGCGTCTCGTTGGAATGGTGCTGTTGGGCGACTTCGTGCTCCATCTTCAGCAGCCTCGTGGAGTATTCTTCTGCCTGCACGTTGCGCAGAGACTGCGCCAGCTCGTCGCTTTTGGTCTCCGCAATCGACAGAAGCTGCCGCAAGTGCTGGTTGTCACGCTCAACACCATGGCGTGCGACGTCGAGTTTCTATCGAAAACATTCAAACAGGTGAGTTCTCGCTGTATACACTCTCTCAGTTCAGGCGCAAGAAACGTCTCACCTCTCGCTCTTCGCGAAGCTGCATGATCTCCTGCTTGAGCTTGTCCGTCACCAGTCGCTCTTGTTCACGGTCGTTCTGCACTCGCACTTGGAACGTCTCGTATTCACCACGTAGTGTATCCAGCGACGTCGAGTCACGCCGCAGCCTCTCGGCCTCCATCCGGAACTGGTCGCGCTCGTCTTCCAGCTTACGGATCGTCTCTTCGTATTTAATTGCGTCGCGCTGCTGTTCACTGAGCTCGTGGACGCGCTGCTCGAGCTGCTGCTGGGTCTGCCGCAGCTCGCTCTGGGCCTGCTTCCACTTGTGCTGGACGCCTTTCTCGCGTTTCTGCAGCGAGCGGATGCGCTGCTGGGCGTCACGCAGATCATTTGTCTGCCACGCGAGCTGGTCGCTAACCACTTTGATGTACTTCTCTCGCTCGCCCAGGAAACACTCCGAGATGATCTCTGCGACGCGCGCGTTCGCGTACTCACTCGTCAGCGGGTCCTGCTGCAGATACTCGATCGTCGAGTCGCTCTGTAGCTCTGCGACCACATGACGCACCTGCGCAGCGAGCGCCTGAAGACGCTGCTCGTACGCTTGCTGAAGCAGTAGATAGCGCTGGCGGAACTTCTTCTCGGCCGCCTTCTTGACTTCATACCGCGTCGCGCGAGTCGATGGAGTCGCGCGCTCGCCGTCACTACCGGACGATGAAGACTCGCCAGAGGACGCCAACTCGCGGCCATGGGGGAGATTCTTCGCCTTCCTTCGCATTGAATATCTCGGTGGGTGGCGTGGGCTGGTCGTAGAGCTGGTGGAGCCGCCGGCCGCGACCCCGATGTGATCTCCTTCCATTTGTTCCCACTAACGTTATTCGGAATTTCAATTCTTCAACGTTTGGAGAAATTTGGGTTCTTAACATGTGTCTGGAGGGAAATTCGTGTTAAAAACATATCCTGAAGAACACTGTTTTAGGGACGCGCGTCGTTTCCTCTTGGGGGAAAAAACGCCACCCAGTACTCGCGTCTCTTTGTTTCGAAGATCGTCAAGTGAGCAAAAAAGGACGCTGAAGACTTGGTGGTTGGCAGACACTGCACATTTACACAAGCTGAGACTTCCCAGAATGAACAAGAGCAACGAAACTACTTAACGAGCGCCCGCAACCAAACCGACTTGCAACGTCCGTCAGCCGTCAGCTGTGTGATCGCCGAGCATGCAGTGACACGACCGGTCAACACAACCAAGCAATACACGACAAAGCAGGACGAATTCAAGCATTGGTGCACTACGACCCGTCGATTTAATGACGGCTACTTGGTCAGCGAGCAAACCTAATCTTATATTTGCGAGTGTACGTCCTCCCGAGAGGAAATCAGCGCAAGCGTAGAGAGGACGGAACGCTTGTCCCCTAGGAAAGGAGGCTGTAGAAGCATACGTCAAGGCGATCGTCGACTTGCACAAGCTACATCTCTTCAAATCAATAACTACGTGCACCTCGAGGGATGGTACTAAAGGCGTTAGTGCAACAGCGCGGCGAGACCAAGAGGAAGAAGGACAGTTTCATTGACTGTGGAATCGAAACCGTCCTCGACGGCTACAATGTCCCAGACATGCGGACCTTGAACGGGTACTGGCTATCCCTGAGCAAAGGAAATTCGCCTTCTTGCTTGGTCTTTTAGCTCATGGTGAGTTGAAACAATATATCGAGTTCCCCGATATGCTTTCACTCGAGCTACTTGACGAAGGTCCCCAGCACTGCCACCCTTTCGTCATCATAATGCGGAAAACCAACCAAGTCGGCCACGTCGAATGTGGAGCTGCCTTGCGTCATAAAGAGCCACTCCTCTGTCCGGTGAGCACTGATGCGTTCTACCTCTTCTGGCGTTGGCAAATCGAGAACGAGCCATTTTCAGACATGACGGAGTGCCGCCGCTGGTACAATATTCGCCTGCTAAAGGGAAGTGATCATAAAAGGGCATCTCCTACACAGCTCAGCTTGAGGGTGTGAAGAAAGCATTCAGAGCGTGGTATCGACTCAAGCGTGCTGACGCACGCCAACCGAAGTTCAGGAGAAAAAACTAGCCGAGGCGCGGACGAGGCGCAAATTCGCCGAGCAGGCCGCTGGAACCGTGAGAAGATGGAAGGCTACTATCGTACGACACTGTCAAAGACGGCCATGCGTACGCTGGCAGGTTTCGGGAGTAAAAATGGAGTGTACTGGCTCGCCAGGGCGTCCGTTGTACCCCCGGACAAATTGCAAGCAATGGTTTCCCAGATGTGGAGAAGTGGGAGGCGGTGGTTCGAGCAGCCGACGCACGTGAAATTGCTGGAAGAGCATTTCTGCAGCTCTTGTCCGCGTTCCGCTGTGTATTACTACAAGACGCGGCGACTTTAAAAACCGTTTCCTACACACAGGATGTGGAAGCATCCAGTCTTCGCGACATCAGCGTTAGTTGCACAAGATGTGAGTGACGCAGAGTGTGCAAATCCTCTCAAGTCATCCTTGGAGCAGCCCCCCGAGACCGTAGCATCCGCTATTGATGAAGGGTTTAAGGTAGTGTACGTCAAGTTGAACGCATGGATCGGAACGTGCAATACCTAACCGAACGAGTTTTGACCCCCCCCCTGCCCGTACGCTACATCCTCCAGTCTCTCTCTCTCTCTCTCTCTTCACAACCAACCATGACCTCTCAACCGTGCTAGTCGGCGACTGAGACCAGCTCAAGGATGAACGTCTGGAGGAGTTGCGTGCTGCGCACTCAGACTTAGCGGCAGCGTTGCCGTTTGAATTCAAGTTAAGTCGCGCTCTGGAGACTGTCGAGGACGTCTGGAGAGAATACAGCACCGGCATCGGAGGCTGTCCCGCTGTCGTCGACATTGAGAACACGAGAGGAAGCAGCTGGAAACAGAGTGGAACAGAAATTAGTTTCTTCAATCGCCGAAAAGTGTTCTACAACAAAATCCATAGCCTCGCGGAGCAACGAGCAATATCAGGTGGTGAGACAAGTCGAGTACTTGAGAATCAATGGAGAGCACTCGGCCTTTCCCTCAACAAACTTGCCGCCCAGTTGCGAGCAGAATTCCAGTTGTGAATGAGGGTCTTGGTGATTTGAGGATTTGGGTTTTTGAAATGTTCAAAGTTTGGGTAAAAACGACGAAACGTCGGATTTTCGAGAAAAGACATATTGACAAAAACAACCTGCTCTTCATCACTATCGCTCATGCGACTTGTCTGCAACTTCTTGCTCACGCCAACCTCGTGATCACGCCAGAGGTGACGCCTTAGATTCGCTTCCTTATGCTTGGCTTTACGTTTGTAGGGGCAGTTGTAGAATGCGCAATGACCTTGAGCACTCGCTGATGTGGTGTAGCTGCTGCTAGAGTACCAGGGCTACGTACGCGTAAATTATGCATGTTCCATTAATTTATAGTGATCCACTTTGATAATTTATTCCCCCAACATCACCTACGCGTTGCATAATTTATTTCTGGAGATCTACAGAAGGCAAAATGTATTTTCGCACCCTCATTTTTACGGTATCATCGCGATATTACGGTATCTGGTACTGGTGGTGTGGAGCCAGCTCGAGCCTTGACTGGCCCACGAGCTCCCGTTGCGCTCACAGCGAGCAGGCAACCACAAGCTGTGCTCTGTGATCTGCATTCCATTCTTGATCTCATCATGGACTCCCTACTCTCAACCTCCCTCCCCCGCCCTGCCTTCAGCCAGGAGCAGACGGCGCGCCTCTTCTTCTCCCAGCTTCACGACAACAACGACGACGCGACGGGCTACTGGCGCTGCAAGATCTGTCAACGACCGTACAGGCAGCAGGAGGGGAGGGGCTACTCCAACGTCGTCCAGCACCTGCAAGCCCAACATCCTATCTACGAGGACCAGCTCGAGGCGGCAGGACCGGCGGAGACCGGCTCGATTTGTTCGTGGGTGAGCCACCGAGCCCAAATGCGTTTTGGGCGGATCCAGTGGATTGTCGAAGAGAATCTTCCGTTCGCATTCTGTGAAAAGGCCGCTACTCGCAGGTACGGAACTCTGTCCATTATTTGCATGCGACGTGGGACTAATGTGAATTTTATGAATGTAGAAACACCACTCTGGCGCCTGTGTCGGCGTCGACGCTGCGCGAGAATATCCTCCGTCTCAACGCTGTTGTCGAGGGTAAAGTTGCGGAAGAGTTGCCGGACCAGTTTGCCGTCATTTTTGATGGCTGGTCCCACAACTCGGAGCACTACCTGGGTGTGTTCGCGTCGTACGAGATCGACGGCGTGGTGCGCACGCCGCTGCTCTCATTCGCTCCCATTATCGAGGATCCCGATGACGACCACTCGGCGGAGTCCCACCAGACTGCCCTCGCCGAAGCGCTCGCCTTGTTCGGCAAGCGCCTCGACGCCTGTGTCGTCTTGGTCGTTGACAATTGCTCGGTCAACAGGCGCCTCGCCACACTCATGGGCGTTCCGCTAGTTGGCTGCGCAAGCCACCGACTGAACCTTGCAGTAAGACTTCTAACCGCTGCCCACGAGCCGGACCTCCACCGCCTGCAGCAGCTGATGATCAAGCTGCGCACTCTCAATCAAGCTGCGAAACTCAGGTTTGTTTCCTATATTTTACTTATTCTCTGTTTACTGATAAATTTATTTTGCTTTTTTTCAAGGTTCAAGACACCTCTTCGTCCAATTCTGCGCCAGGACACTCGCTGGAGCGCAACGTTCCAAATGGTTAACCCCTACTTCCAACTGGTTGACCATTTGGAACGGGACGATGACGCGTTGGTCGATCTGCTGCCGTCTCCGGCGTGTACGAAACGCCTCAAGGCGCTTCTCGAGGATCTAAAGCGCGTGGAAATGGTTTCCAAGAAGATCCAAACCGACGATATCTCCCTGTGGGAGGTTCGTGCACTCTTCGACGCACTCGTGGTCGCCTTCCCTGCGTTTTCGCAGTATTTGGGTATGTCTATCATTTTTTCTGCTTTTGTTTGGTGGTTCTAACTTTTGCTACTAGATCCGGCAGCCCAGATCGTCCAAGACCCGATCTTCGAGTCGGCCATCGTCAAGATACAGGGTGGTCGAGTCTTGTCGCGTGCGGAGAAGGTGGCCGTTCGAGGCTTCAAGGCCGCCGATCCTGTGGACGGCCCCTGTTGGCGATGAGGGGTTTGCTGCGCGAGTCCTCAAGCGAGCGAGGGTCAGCACACTACCCGCTGCTGATCAAGGCAGTGCCGCCGACCTCGAACCGGGTCGAGAGGCTGTTCAGCCTCGCTCGTGTCGTAATCGGCATGAAGCGCCACTCCCTGGAGCCGATCGCCATCGAGTGCCTGTTGTTCCTGAAGCTGAACGCTTTGTACTGGAATGTGCACACCGTGCATGAATGCCTGGAAGAATAGTGCATTATGCAACAAGTAGATGCTAGAATGGGCATTATTCATGCTAGACTAATGGAGATTTCACTTCATAGTGCATGGGCAATTTGGTTTTGCATTCATAAAACAGTGCATTTTTGGGAGCCCTGCCTGCTGCTCGCCACCAGGAAGAGATTTAATTGCCACCCAATTCTTGGCGACATGATTCGGGTAGAACCAGCGCCATTTCGGGGACAACGCCTTCTCGAGATCGTCCACGATATGATCGGGTAGTTCGCGTATCAGGCGGTTGTCATCCATATCCATCTCGATCCTATCCGCAGCTACTGTCTCCAACGAGTCGGTGTCATCCTCCTCACGCAGGAATACAGGTAGCCACTCGTCGTCATCTTTCCCGAGCGCGAGAATTTCAGCATCAGTGCCTGGGAAGAAGCAGTTCTGGAAAATCACGTACCCCTCCTTCAGGGTGTGTTCCATTGTGCAACGGAGAGGAAAATTCTGAATGACTGATTTGGCCGACCAGTCTTTTTTTGCCCTGCCAGAAAATATGTACCGACATGGCAGAGCACTTCCTGCGTAGAAATGGCACGAGCACGTCCAACGGTCCATGTCGACGGCGAAGGTCACATCTCGGGCACCGCTGACTCGAACGGCATGCACAGCACCCACTCCCACTTCCACCATCTTGTGTCATGTGGCTGAGTATCGCGTCCACTGCCGCTCAACCAAACCGGCAGCGTACTTGCTGAGTTCAACGAGGACAGGCCGAACGTATTCGCGCGCATGTTGGAACACAGGTTTCGTGGCCTGGTAGTCGACCACGATCCCCATCTCCCGGTGCATAACGGACGCTCCCTGGCCGAGGACCACCTGTATGCATGCGTCGATTCTCCGCGCTCTTCTCAGTGTGGCCTTGTACTGGTTCCAGTACGACTCCAGCCGATTCGATGTGTTGGTGGTCGTGAAAATGAAACCCAGCCCCCGTAACTCCACTTGTCGATGCAGCTGTACCAGCACGCGTGCAAGTACGACAGGAATTCGGTGTGTCCTTCGTTCTTCTCTGGCTCCAGTAGCCCCACCAGTGGTAGTTGCTGGGTGGAGAAGGCATCCATATCGGGGGCAAACACCATCTTGCGCAGCACCTTCACGATGGCGGACTTTGTGGCGTCCTCAAACCCATACTTCCCTTGTGTCATGACGAACTTGAACCACTTCAACTCGTGAAAGATGCACAGCACCACCACGGTCAAAGGGAAGCACGTTTCCACTGTGGTCCACAGCCGGTAATCTTTATCGATCACCACTGACTTGAGCCTCTCTTTCGCCCCCGTGTTTTTTTAATAAAGAACTTCAATACTTCCTCCGTACGGTTATGTACGCAACTTTTGTACCACATAATTATTCATCCTATTTGAAGGCCGATACAAACGATGTTTATTTAGAGAGTGTTCGGTTGAAAGGCGGGCCTCAAATAGGAAATGTATCGGAAATTGCTCTCAACTTTGACTTCCGATTGCTAGCGAAGTAAGTAGATTCAGGCGATGCGGATGCGTACCAGCCGAAGGAAAACTCATAAATGACTCGAATCCATCGTTTCATGGAGTTTCACGTGAAAATGATGCCTCAGCGGGTAATTGTAATTTTTGGATCACAACGAGCAAACTTCGCGACTTCGTAACTCCACGAGGTCTTAGTCATTTTGCGAGAAGAGAACATCGTTGAGTGAAACAGCTCAATTTCTTGCATTCGACCAATCAAACGGCCCCCTCAATCTCCGTCTGGAATTTTTGTGATTTTTTTCAAGTTTGCTGCAGGAGTTTCCATACAGAGGAAGTACGTTCTCCATCATCTCGTGGCTCTGCGTCCCGCCCACCTAGGTTGGCTGCAGTGAAGTTCCGCCTCTGGTGTCGAGTGTATGTGCGGCCAAGCTCGCGACTCAGCTTCGCGTCCGCCCCCATCTCCCACGCGAACGCCACCTTGTTGAAGAGGTCCTTGTCATCCAAGTCGAAAATCCGCCAGTATGTGCCGAAGACCGTATGGTTGGGGTTTGTAAACTGCTCAAGTGGTGCGGAATTGTGAGCTCATGTACCCAAAATAGGCTCGGATATCATCGGCACTCGCACACCACGTGGATTATTTGAACGGACTACTTGCCACTCTCAGCGTGCAGCTGCACTTGTGCAGTGATCCTTGCCGTACAGCCAGTGTGACGAGATGATCCACGAGCACAACCTTTTTGAGCGATACCGTGTAGGCGGGTATACGAGTTGCTTCCCCACGGCCGCGGCAGCGACCTGTATGGCGGCTACACTCTCTGGGATCACACCGCCGCTTACTCCCTCGACAGTAACTCCACCATCTCAAGCGCTGCGTCTGTAGGATCCGCCTTAGAGTTGACATCCTCCAATTTTCTGCAGAATATGTTAGTGTTGGTTTCATCAAGCAGCGCTCACGAAGTCACTTACTTATTCCTCTCCTTTACCGATTGTGACGTTCGTTCGACACAGTTAATTTGCACAGTAGAGCCCTAGCGTATCCTCAAACTATTCGATCGTATCGTAAACGTACCGTGACGTACGTGGCGCATCCATGGGCACGCCCGCAGCGTTGCCCAGCGAACACGTTCGACGACCCAGGCCTCGTTTGCGACGGTCTACGTCTTCTCGCGCACGAACGTGCAGGCTCATACGGCCGAGGAATCTGTAGCTGTTCGTGGAAACGCCGCGGGTGTGTCAGCTCGTCGTCTTTACTGCTTCCCATAACGGCGTCCGCCATTTCTCCTCCTTCCCCTATTGCATCAACCATATTAGACACTGAATAATCATGACACACATCGACTCTCATACCTGAAGTGCTCTCAACCTGAGCCCCTTTCGGGGCGCTGGCGGCGGAACCTTGTCGCTCCCCTCACTATCTCGCTGATGGGCGGCATGCTGCCCTGCCGCTCAATTCGGATTTGAGCGTTGAAATCGTGCTGCAGGAAATCGAGTTGTCTAAAGTAACCGCGGATCACGAGGAACCACCCTTGGTTGCGACTATTCGACTATGTCTCCTGCACCGAATGCCCAGTAGTCGAAGAGTTTGTTGTCATGAATTGTCGACCGAGTTCGTGCGAATGTTGTCTGAATTGTCGACAACGAGCGACTATGCGATTATCCGACAGAAGTTCAACTTTGGACCAGCCCATCTCACCTGCGTCACTTTCGCGAAATTTATGGAGTTATATTCTGCTGTTTCTTTTCATTGCATTTCCGTAAAATACTGTCGCTCAAATAGTAGCTCCAGCAAGTCTCCTGTTTTAGACCCCGCTGGACTCCAGGCAGGAGCAACTATTCACTAGGGCTAGGGCTGTCATAAGATGGGAGGCTATCGCGTGGAGAGTGCTTGTGCTCGGCGTCGGCAATGCCGATGGATATAAGCTCGTGGAGCAGTTGAAGTCGTTCAAGACGCCGACAGGCAATCGTGTTCCGTGCCAGATGTGCATGCAGACCACCCGATGCGCTATCAGTAGTCGCACTGCATTTCATCCATCTGCGCTCTGGAGGGGACAAGTGCTGACGTGCGAGGTGACCAACCAGATGGAGATCTACGAGGCTAACTACCATCACTCACCGATCATGTCACCGCGCAAATGCGTTCACTCACAAGCTCAAGAACTTTGCAAGAGAACAGGCTTCAAGCGAAGTCAAGGCCGATCGAGTTCGGGATGACATGGTGTCTCCCTTCAAGCTGTCAACTTCAACGCTGCCTCATCTTCAACAATTTATAGCCTAGTACCAAGCTCATGAACCACGACAAGCTGAAGGACATCATCACTGACGTGGCAACAGTCGCCTTCTCCAGCTTTGAGATCGAGACACAGGCCTTCGCGTGCGGTTTTGGTGTGGACACTACCCAGCGGCCGATTCTCGGTCGTGGCAGTCAATCAAGTCCATTTTTTGTCGGCTTCACGACCAAGGCTCTGCTTCTGCAGATGGGTTGGTCAGTGGCTGATTTGGTGTTCCACATTGACGCCACTTTCAAGCTTTGTGAAGAGGATTACCCAACAATCGTCTGTGTGATCTCAGGGCAGATCCATCTAGTCGCTATCTTCCAGACATCGCAAAGTACGTCGGCGTTGTGTCAGGTTGCATCACCTGTCTTCGTGACATCTATCGCCGTGTCGTCGGGCGTGATCTGGTGCTGGCGAATGTGATGGGGACGCTGACCAAGCCTAGCGCAGCGCTATCATGGACGCGGTTACCAGCATTCCATTACCACACTACCTCATTTGACGGTGTCCAACGCCATCAACATCCATCGTGGCAAGTCCAGTGACCGTCATGAGAGTTCAAGGCCTACACCAACAACAAGAACTCGTACTCGAGCCCAGGGACGCCGTTGTGGTGAAGCCTGCGGTCTCTACTGTACTTGACAATTTGGATGAAAAACTAAGGACCGCCAGTAGACAAATTTGTGGTTGCCACCCACCTGCGGGTGTGATGGCGAGTGGCTTGGATCAGAGGCAGGAGACGAGGTCATGTGCGTGTGTAGGAATAAAAGGAATCAAAGAAGCAGTGTACAAGAGGAAGAGAACGCAGCATAATGGGCCGTTGGTTCTATCATGTCGTGGTCAAGATCCTGGGGAAGACTAGGGGAATGAAGGTGATCCGGGCAGAGGCTGTGCTTCGTCTATGACATGCATTATAGTCATGATGACGACGAGTACTACGCGCATTCACAAGGTGCACTTGCACGCTGGAAATCCGACATCGAGACGGCGGTATTTCCAACGTATTGCGAGGCACAGTGGCTAACGGGCGCCTTTTCGAAGTGGCAATGCTTTTGAACCCCGCCAGGTTTCGCCACTATGAACAATCCATTTCAGCAATTCAACGCCGTCATCAAGAACCAGTACAGTCTGCGCGCGCGGGTGAAGATGGATCGCCTACTCATGAAGCTGCGAGAGTGCTGTCACGTTCGTTCGGTCAATGCGCTGCCGTTGATAGCTGCAAGTGAATCAAGAGATCTTCGGAATGCCGCCGAGGACATGACCAAGGTTGGGTGCATGTGCCGCTGTTGTTCAGCTCGCAGCCATACTTGGAGGACCGGTTTCAAAATCATCAGTTCTTCAAGTGCGATCTACCATCTCACCAAGACCCACGGCGTCCGCAAAAGATTCGCGTCGATCCCAGAAGCTCCGCAGTTCAAGCGAATCATGACGTGGCACAGCCAGCGGATGGAAGTGACAAGTCAGCCTCTCAGTGGATGAGGTGTGTGCGTCGAATGCCATGCATGCCCGTGCAAGTACTACTTCAAATATGGCTAATGCATTCACGTCATCGTCTCACTTCGACTACGGCAGCGTCCTCTTCGTGGTGAACTAGACACATTGGTTGATCGTAGTGGGCGTGCACACGTGGAGGGCGTTCAAGAACGAACGGCCCAGCATTGTCATGAACGTAGAAGAGATAGGACAAGCGTGTTTGTGAGCTGGTAGTTCCTCGACCTCTACTGGAAGTGAAGTCTCAGCGGTACGGTATGCCAACTCAAGCACCTTAATTACAGGGGTGAGAGGTTCGTTGTTCGTTGTGTTTCACGGGTACTGACTTTGCCTGCACAGGCGTCATCTGCACCACACTACTTCCTTACCTCAACGTAACAAGTGGTCAAGCAGTCTTCAAGCCAGACGAGTATCGCACTTTCTGAGACGAGTGAAAAGGGAAGTGAGGACTGGCCAGGTTCTTTTTCTTAGCAGACTACACGAGCTGATTGAAATACCAATTTGAGATTCATTTTCCTCCTTCCATACCAGTACCAAATGAACATGTTTGTTTGATACATGCATGCGTCCAACTGCCCTCCCTCGGTTCTGTTCCACAAGAAGAGGAGAGCACAAGAGGAGAGCCTCCGCGAAGGTAAGAGAGACAAGCGTCCAGTGCCGACTGGAGTGCAGTTGGTGTGTGCGACAAAGCCCACGGACATGCA
>JAADWY010000444.1:0-26555 GCA_023336355.1 Pythium dissotocum
CCTCCTCCATTGAGAAATGCATTGAACGGCGCACCATGGCGTGGTGGAACTCCTTGAAAACCTGGCGTGATGCGCTCTCTCCATTCTCAAGTGCACGAGTTACAGACCACAGTCCCGACTCGTGCGTCCGCGGCATCGACAGCATCGAGATCCGCCTTCCGTTGGAAACCGTTGCTTCGTAACACAAGTACGGCAGGCAGTGGAGCTGCTGGATCGAGGTCTGCGCGTCGATCCAAGCCTGTGGACTACAATCCGACAGCAGCGGCAGACGTCACAGCCAACACAGCAGAAGTACGTCACTCCGCGCGCGTTTCGAGCCGAAGACTTGGTCCCCGCATTCACGTTTGTGTGGGATGACAGTTCGGATATCTCAGCGTTCAGTATGTGGCTGAATGCTGTCAGCAGCGTGCTACAAGTGAATGATCTACAGGAATCTGACGCGTTTACCAGAGCGAGACGTGAGCTCCTGCGGGTGGATGTGTTCAGCGTCGCTCGGCCGGGTAAATACCGGGTCCCTGTGTCGCTGCGCGTGATGCTCTGGGATTCTTCCTCCACCGATGCGTTAGTGGCGTTGATAGTGAGGACTTGCGCGTCGTTGTCGCCAGCTTTTCGTCTCACACACGTCGACTTGGACGTGGCTTTGCTGGACAAGTCAGTGGCCACGTCACTGCTACTGCACTTGGAAACCCTGGGTGTATTGGTGCGCACGGTCTCAGCACAGGATGCGATGGTTGATTCTAGCGTCGCAATCGACTCGCTCAGGCTTCTGTCGAAACCAAGAGAACCAATTGCGAAAGAACTGTGCAGAACATTGGTGCGAGACCCAGCGGAAGTCCACGCGGAGATGCATCCGTCAGAGTCGCCCGACCGGCTACTGCTACTCCGTGCTACTTCGTCTCGCTCCTCCCTGCGTCACCTCAAACTCCACCTTCCAAACCTGACGCGGTTGTCTCTCGCTGGACTGAACACCGACATTCGAGTCGCCAACAGTGGGCCGTCGATCATGTCTGTCCAAGTTCATACCCAGACATCGGAAGGCCTGCAACTGTCGAAGATCCTAGCTGAGAGAGCGGTCGGTTCAAGTGAGGCGGCAGTAATCCCCGCTGTGCTAGCACGCGACAGTGTGCTCCTCATCCTGCCTAGCGGTGAAGTCGTCGCTGCACCTCGGTCCAGTGTCGTGATTGTCGACCAGGATATCGCTAAGTCAGCGACCGTGAGTCTCGACGATGTCAACCAAGCCAAGAGCCCTGTCAGCGTGGATATATCTGGTGGGTTGTGTCCGCCTGAGGGCGTACTGACGCTAGTCTCTCTCCTGGACTCGTGCTTTTGGCGCAGCTGACGACGATGGACGTGTTTCTGAGTGCGTATCGAGTCCACCAATGTCGAATCCTGGTGTTGTCCATCGACTCTGGAAGCGTAGGTTTCATCCCGTTCTTCGAGGAACTAGGCGCACCAAATAGCGTGGTTACGCATACGCTAGCGGAGCTGAAGATCGGTTGTGCAGAAGGAGAAACGGAGGAGGAGGACGCCTATCTGAGTGCTGTGGTAGCCATGCTTGAGCGAAACCCTCGGCTCGAGTTTCTTGAACTAGCGGTGACCAACGCCTCATCGACCTTGATCCGTAAAGTCGCCATGACGCTGCAACAGTTCCACCGAGTGTCATTGGCGGTCGCTTCTCGTCAGCACATTCCACTGCGAGCCGAGCCGGCGTTCGTTGGAGCAGTCACAGTAGTCCCAGCATCGCACGTCCACAGAGTCTCGCTTGATTCGGCCCTTGTGGCAATGGTGTTGGCGTTTGCAGCTCCGTGTTTGTTGCGGATCGTCCAGCTAAATAGCCAAACGAGCCGCGGTGTGAAAGTCAGCAAGATCCCTCGCGGCACGCGATACAGCGAGAGCGTGGACAGTGAGCTCATTGATCTCACCAAAAGCTCGGCAGTGCCCTGCATAATTGATGGAGGAGTGATGGCAGGAAATGGAGAAAGATTTTTGAATGCAAGTTTGACCTCTATAAACGGATATATCGTTTTTCCAGCTGACAACTCGGAAGTCAAATCACCGGTAACGTTCGTAAATCTCATAGTTGTGTTAGAGCTTTTGCTGAGCGGTTTGCATCGCCACGAGCTCATCATCCACAACCTGTGTGTATAGCGTACCTCGTCCAGCAGTGTTCGCGACGACGGTTTTACGTAGTTTTTTGTGCCGCACCTGAATGATCCGCTCCTTACGCGGTCTCGCAAACGCCAAAACCAGTTCGAGGACTCCGCGATCGACTCGCTCTCGCAACTGAGACTTAGCCGCGTCGTTTCCAGGCCGTGGAGGCATCATGGCGCTATGGAACGCAAGCTTGGATGCTAGTGGCATCTTAACGGGTGAGACTGTGGGTAATGGCATACGATGGAAATGCTCAAGCACTGCAGCGATCTCAGTCACTTGCCTTGGTGATGACCAGCTCCAAGAACTCCAGCGCTTGGCTCTGTTCGAGCATTCCTTCCACAGCGTGAAGAAACGTCCTCGACGGTATCATCTGCGAAATTGATCTTCAGCTCACGCAGTGTGGACGCTACGACGGAGGTTGGCGAGGCCAGCTCTTCAAAGAACGGAAGGAAACCAACGTGGCCAGAATCGACGGAAATCACGGAGAGCTTGCAGCGACCGCTGTGGGAGCCATCAAGAAACACGTCCATCGACGTGAGCTCAGTGGGTCTCAGCTTCAAGCACTGGAGGAATGGAAACATCGCCAAAATGGTCGCAATGTCTACTGCGGAAATCGCAGCGCCTCTGGCGACCTCAAGCTCCAGAGACACCAATTGAGCTGGAAAGCAGAGCGCGAGGAACGACAGCAGTGTGGGAATGCCGCCAAAGTCGCAAGGGCCGACCATCATGCTGACGCTGCGTATGCCTGTCCCTCCAATGCCTTGCGGCGTGAGCTCTGACTCGGAAGCTCCTGCATCCGCTGGCACCACACTCGCCTGTGGCACCACCACAATCCGACCGCTGGGCAACACGAGCAGCGTGGTCTTGGCTCCAATCATCGCAGAGAGTGTCGTGTAGGTGTCCACATTGGCCGACACAAGTTCTCTTAGAAGCCTCCTATTCGGCCGTGTCCCTGGCGTCGCTCGAACTGGGGTATACGGTCCGGAGACCCGCACCACATCAAGAGCACTCCGTAATAGTCCAAGGGGATGCGGCCACATGTTTGGCATCTCAATACCGAGTCGCGAGGCCCGTGTGCATGCGGTTGCGGCACAGAGCACCCTGCAGACGAGCTTCCAGTCGACGTAGTTCGATCGATGCATAACGACCCCCACGCTCGGCAGTGCGTGACGACAACTGAGCAAGGTCTTGGCCAGTGCAGCGGCGACTGGATCATAGATGTCGTACTTTAAGATAAGGCCCTTGAGAGGGGACAGTTGGCGGTCGTCTTCTTCCCCGAGGCAGCGCTAGGGACGCACAGAGTGGCAAGACAGAGGTCGAAATTGTGCACAAAACCGGCGTCTTCCAAGTCCACACAACGTACGACTATGCCAATCGCTCGGATCCGGGCAACGACACTGCGAAGCGCGTCATTGAGCCATCGGATGTGGAGACGAAGGTGAGAGATTCTCAGCAGTGGCGGTTGTGCTCGGGGCGAAGAGGAAATCGACTCAAGCGCCGAGGCAAGAGCATCGAGAGGAGGATCTATGCCGAGATCCTGGACTCGAATCGACACGAGAACCTGTTGGTCTCTTGTGTCCGACCAGACATTCGCCGCTTGCAGGCGCTCTTTCGCAGCGGGGAACACATCGTCATCCCCTGCGTCGTCGAATAGCAGCTTGAGTTTCTCGAGCCACGACTGGAATGATTCGTACTTGACGTCATTGTACAGGATCTCAAACGCCGGCGTGACGTCTTGCGGTCGGAACAAGTGTGGATCGACACGCTCTGTCACTCGGCGGTGGTTGAAGTTGGTTGAAATCTTGATTCGGATGTTGCTCCACAGACTGAAGTGGGCTCGCAAGGCCGAGCTGGCGATGATCAGCGCCTGGCGAAACATCGGAATCCGCGTTGTCCACCGTGGGAGCCGCACGTCGATGTGACTGACCCCGGGCACAAGAGAGGACCCCTCGTCGGTGTGTAGTTGTGCGGCCGCCACCTGACGCACCGCTGCGAACCAATGTCGAAGAAACTTCGGTACCTTCATCGTGTGTGGACTGCGGGTGTGAACCAAAAGCAAACCGGATTTTGGGACCGAACACACTTGAAAAACCTCTATAAAGCCATTAAAGAGTGATGGTATGAACACATTTGAGAGCATTTATACTTGTGGTTGCCTCTATAAACGAGTACTTGTGATTGATGGCTCCCATCATCGTCTCTTGAACACGTGCCAAACTCGAGTCTGCTGTCGACGCTCAGTATCAAAAATCCCACACGATGGCGACAGCACTCGAAGCAGACCTCCTGACTCGACTCGAGCCCTGGGTGCCCACGCTCCAACGCAACGCCAGGCTGCCGGCGAAGTCGTCCGGTGACGCGAGTCCGAGTGATGTCTTCTGGATCGACGATTTTTCATGGAACTGCTGCACCGGCCGTGACCGTCGCATGCATATAGAGGCCATTGAGCTTCTCAGCCTCCTCGCTCGTGTGGATTGGCGGCTATGGCGACGTGCAGCCAAGATGATCTGGCCCACACACGCTCTTCAGTGGGAGGAAACGTTTGAAGTGTCGTCATTTGAAGTCGGGTTTGTGTTCCTCGTGTCACGCGGCACAGGTGTGGAGCGTCTGAGCGAGGGTATCACTGCGGTGCCTAGACTATTTCCCCCGTCACGCGACTACAATGAGCTGAAGATGACGATGACGACTCTTTTACGCGAACGTGGTGCGTCGGTGGCGACGGTTCCTATTCGCCTGATCTTTCCGTCCACTATGAAACAGGAACAGATGACTCTGGAGCTGTTCAAGATACTTCAGCATGACCTGGCAGTGAAGCATTTCTCTCCAGAGAGCGTCTCTGGGTTCTGCGGGGGATTGGGTATTCGAGAGCTTAAGTTCGACTTGAGTCGCTTGGATATCGACGCGACTGTGTGTCGATACGTTTTCCAGATTGCTGCGCTTGGAATCCGAATACCGCACCTACTGATGATGAAACCGGAAGTATACAACTCGCATCGAGACCTCTTCAGACAGACGCTGTGGACTCTGCTGGATGTTGGTGACGAACAACCGACTCACGACGAGGACTCCAGCTTCAACAGTCACGATCAACTGGGTGCCACAAAATGCCCACCAAGTATCAGCCACATATTTCGCGCTTCGCGGCAGCCGATCAGTTCGCAAGATTTCGATTCTGCCGACCTATCTTGAGTCCCGACCGACGGCTAGCTCGGGGCTTCGGTGTTTTAACTGGTTGTGGATCGCGTACGCCGTTTTTAGTGGTAAGCAAGGAGGGCTTCAGTCACGAAAGCATCTCGAAGTGTACGTGAAGGAGCTACAGACCGTCGATGGACACCGCATGCGCACGCTTCTCCAATCGTGTTGTCCACTAGCATGGTTCCTCAGTATCGGACGCGTGCGGACGAGAGTCAACGACCCAGTAGACACGATCACCGCGTCACACTTCTTGCTGTCTGATCCAGAAGCTGATGTCGAGCGCCGCTTCGTGAGCGGCCGTCGGTTGAGCGGCGTCCCAGTCCTCAACGAAACCGGCAAGTGGCTCGAGGTGCTTATGCCGGCGTGGGGTCGGGCGTGGGTCTGTCTCAGCGATATTGAGGTCTACACCACTGGCGTATTAGACCCGCACACCGTCCACTCGATCCACACACTCACGTTGACCCAGATGTGCGCGTCGTCCATGACGCCCGTGCTGGAATGGCTTCGCTTCATTGGTCAAGGCGTACACCGTCTCGTCATCAAGGATTTCGATGGCAACAGTCGTATCGATGACTGGCTTTGCGAGCTGTTCGTCGTCTGTCCGCTTCTGGAAGAGCTGGAGATGTCGGGATGTCGTCTACAGAGCCTGCAGCTCTTCGCGGATTGCTACGCGTCGGGTGTGTGCCGTCTGAGGCGCCTCGCATTCGGGTGCCTCACAATCGACGAGGTTAATGCCGGCATGGCTGGACTGCTTGTCGTGTTGACCGACAAACACCACGCCGCATCGATTCACCTTCGCGAGTTGGCATGCACGTGGATGAAAGCACAAGGCCCCGTTGATCAGCGACTGTTTGTCCTCATCAAGCGGATGCTCGAGGAGAACAACCGCTTACGTGTCTTCGAGGTGGCCTCCGTGTCCCTCGTGCAACCTACGTGGCCATGGAAGGCATGGCCAACTCGCTCGCCTTCCAAAGCAAGACGTTGGTCTTGATACCGACGCCACTGAAGATGTCACTGAAGACCGCCTTTCTCAGTGTCGTGTTCGGCTTTCGAGATGATCTGCAGCATCCGCACCCTGTGCACCAGCTGGATGCCGTGGCTCTGATGACTATTTTCCAGTTTGCTGGATCGTGGCGGGCGCGTAGTGTGTTGGTGAGCTTGTCGCCACAGTATTACTAGTAGTAAATCACAACCCAGCAATAAACCTACGGTGAGCTGTTTAAACCTACAATGGATGCTGAAGTGACCCTTCGGGGTCATGGACGGTCTCCGATATTACGCACCGCAATGGTGGTGGAGAAACAAGCTGCAGTGGGTTGGCGCGTGCGCGTGTTCTGGGAGGCAGACGACGAATGGTTTGAAGGCGTCGTGACGAAGTACTCGCCGCAGAGTGGGTACTACGTCCGGTATGATGACGGCGAAGAGCAGTGGGAGGTAGAAGACCCGGAGATCTTCGAGTTCCTCAGTAAACCGAAGGCGACGTCCAGTCTGGAGGACGCGCAGCTCATTCTAGCAGCGGAGGAAGAGAGAGAGCGGGAAGAAGATGCTGGAAGAGAAGCTGACGAAGGACATGGCAAGTGGTCCGCTCAGCCGCCGCCGTCGACGAATGGGGATGCTGAGGACGAATACGGTGAGGATTACGAAGATGACCACGAGCACGACGATGACGAAGCTGAATATCGTCAAGGAGACGCAAGTCCGAGTGCTAACAGTCCCACGCCGGAAGAGTCCAGTCCAGTAACGCAACCTGTATCGAGGCAGCCAGGAGGTCCCTCAAAGCAGCCACGGGATCCGATAAAGTACTTCAAGAGTGGCGTGTTCTTTCGCGACGAGGAGACGCTGCGTGATACAAAGACAGCACTGCAGAAGGAACAGCAGGAGCTCAAGACCAAGTATGAAGCGTTGGCTTCACAACTTCAGCAGAAGGAATTGACATCAGTGTCACTCAAGCGTGAGCTCCACGGGCTGAAGGCACAAGTGTCGCTATCCAGTCTGACAGAAAATAACAGTCGAGGCAGTCGAAAGCCTGTGAAGAACTGGACACAGTTTGTACTAGAGCAAAAGACCGCAAATCGCACTCTGCGTCAGGAACTGAGTACCACGCAGATGCAAATAACCCAGAAGAAGACGGCGTTTCAGCAAATGCAGAAGCAGAAGGAACTGCTGCAGACGCGATTGGATCGCGTCCCTCGCAAGGATTTGTGTTCGCTGGTCGACGTGGAAATGGAGATCGCGCAGCTAACGAACGACAAGAGATCACTGGAGGCTCAGCTGGCGAAGGCCGTCAACGTCAAGCAAGCGGTGGCTACAAAGACTAGAGATACTACAAAAACGACCACGGTATCAGCTCAAGCGGATGCGAAGACGGAGCTCAAGCAGGAACTTCGCAATCTGGAGAGAGTTGTCTCTCGTGTGAGTGACGAGGTAGACCAGTGGCGGCTGAGTTATGAGAAGGAGAACGCGCGCATCCAGCCGCTGAAGGCCCGACTGGATAGCCTGCAGCAAGAGCTGAGTCGCTACGAGAGTTCTCAAGTATTGCTCCGCAGTGTATTCTTGCGGCTGGATCGTGAAGGTTCGGGCAAGATCGCAGTGGACAGAGTGGTGGATGCACTGATATTGCTAGCTCCACAGTCAGATTTGAAGACGCGTGACGAGATCGACAAGGCAGTCCAGTCCACAGTCAATTCCGGGCAGTCGACTGCCAACGGCATGGACTTGAAGGCGTTCACACAGTGCTTCAATTCAATCTTCTCCAGATCGTAGGACTACTGTCGTTCGCTAGACGTAACTAGTTTGAGAACGAAGAAGTCACATCTATCACCAGGAACTGACGCGAGTCTGACAACTGAATCTCACGTCCAGCTCATCGAGATGGGGATCTTTCTCGTACTACTCCCAAATACTTTTCGTGGAGACATGGACCTCGACGTGTCGAACACACCAGGTCCCAACAAACGCCAGGATCTCGTTCAGGATGACAGCATCAAGATTCGCAAAGCAGCGAGGCTTCGCTTGGTCCCTTCAGCACCCCGAAGGATTCCAACAACGGACATATCTTGAGCACTTCACGACACCACGGATCTAAACTCGCGCGACAATCAACACCCACGTCCAGATGACGCGCGTTGTGCCCAACGAAGCGAAGCAAGTCCAACGCCGAGCCCATCGACTGCTCTGTCAGATTCATGAGAGCGAGACTTGGTGCAGAGCAAACGACATGGCTATGTGGGGAAGCTGCAGCGTTGAGTGAGGCGATGTCGCGCTTGTGGACCCATGCACGACCCCAACACGGCAAGAGCACAGTCAGCCAGTCGCCGGATTGGCTCAACACGGGCACGTTGGTGACGAAGCGGTCACTGAGAACACAGCTCTGGTCGATAGCTGGATCGTGAAGCGAGAACCGAGACGCTGCGATCATGTCAACAGCTCCAGAGGTGTTGGTCGTCCCGCCTTCGTGCTTTAAAAGCTCTGCCAATGGACACGGCGACTTGAGAAGATGTGTTATCGCGACGACGTTGTCTGCCCGAAGATCCCTCACTCAGACGATGGCGTGCCGCAACGACTGCGTCTCGCCACGCCCACGACAGAACAGCGCGTACGCAAGCCACAACCAATGCAGACTCCGTGTTGGCTCGGTAGACGAGCTGGTAAACGCTTCCGGGTGTGAGAGTAGTGAGACTTTTTCCACCGACGCGCTGGCTCGAAGCGCAAGGAACTCACCCGCCACCATACTGCGCTCTGGTATCCAGTCGATGCAGATCTTGGTCGCGCCCCCCGACCTCGCACAACGACCAGAGCACTTTCTTGAATAGCTCTCGATGGCAGTCGACAGTGCTGAAATATCCCAGGTTGCTGACTGATATGCCTGCTTCTGCCAGCGCGATCAAGGCACTGAAAGTATCTGGATAATGAATCACCGAGTTCGTGACCTTCACTTCCTGAATGGAGAGACAGCCGAGTGGATCATCGTTTCCCATTGGCTCGCTTTGACGCGGACGCTGTTCCATCACGAGCTCGAGAACCTGCGGTGTGAGGAAGTCGAATACCTCCTCCCACCAGTTCAACCGCATAGAGACTGGGCTCATACACGCGCCACATGCCTTGTTCATGAGCGCTTAGAGCTCCATGAAGCCTTCAGATCGCGTCGCCGAGTGACAGTACTCGACCCACGCTAGTTGGAAATCCTTGAAGGTGTCTTCACGCACCGTAACGTCAACCCGGAATGGGAATGATCTCAACACGAAAGCTTCGTCGCGCCGACTGTCCTTGGTTGGATACAGCGGCTTGGCCATTTGCCGCCATAGTTCCCAGTCCACGCGAGCGAGGTGAGCTATCAGCTCCAGCGCCTCAAGCAGCACGCCCCCGTAGTCATCTCCCCGGCAATTTGGCCCCGTTGGCCACAGAGACACCTCGATCCACAAGGCGCAGCTCGGATCACGCAAGTCCTGCTCTCTCACTCGCAAGTCTGTCCATCTATACAGTAACTCGCACCAAGTCTGTAGGCGGCTCCGTAGCTCGCCACGCGTTGAGGAGCTCATCGAAATCTCAACTGTGAAGAACAACTTGCTCACCTTCCAGGCGCCTTTCTCATAATTCACAACATTCACCCAACAAGGGACATTCGGGACTGTTGGTGATTTCACCAACAAACGTCCGATCAATCAATCAGTTCATCAATCATGGGCGAGGAAGCCTCTGGGTCACGAGAGATTGTGAACGTGAATGTGGGTGTGCTAGGCCACGTCGACAGCGGCAAGACGCACCTTGTACGTGTGCTGAGCACGCACTTGTCCACTGCGGCACTAGACAAACACCCGCAGAGCCAGGAGCGCGGCATGACGCTCGACTTGGGCTTCTCATCGTTTCGGTTGGCGTCCCGTGTCCCGAATGGTCCCGAATTACAGATCACATTGGTGGATTGTCCGGGACACGCGTCCCTCTTCAAGACTATTTTGGGTGGCGTCCATATCATAGATTCGGTTCTTTTGGTCGTCGACATCCAGAAAGGCCTCCAGCAGCAGACCATCGAGTGTCTGCTGCTTGCAGAGCTCGCAGTGCACGCCCAGATCGTCGTCGCACTGAACAAGATCGATCTCATCCCAGAGCACCAGCGAGAGGCCAAGATCCAGCGAGTTCAACGTAAAATTCGCGGTTTCCTAAAGCGAAATTTCACGTTTTCACAGACCGAAGACGTGAAAATCATCCCCGTGGCTGCAGCACCCGGTAGTGAAGTCGCTGATGAAGCTCAAGCGCCGAACGGGTCTCATCCAGTCGCTCTGGGTATCGAAAGCCTCGTGGACGCGATCCGGCTGACGCTGCCAGTGCCCAAGCGTGACGGTTCGGGGCCTCTCTGCTACGCCATCGACCACTGCTTCTCCATCCAAGGCAACGGCACGATCCTCACTGGCACAGTTCTATCAGGTAGCGTGCAAGTCGGGGATGAGATCGAGCTACCGGGGCTGCAAGTCACGAAGAAGATCAAGTCGATGCAAATGTTCAAGCAGTCCGTGATCAAAGCCACGCAAGGGGACCGCGTCGCTCTTCGTGTGAACGGCTTGGATGCGTCTCTGGTGGAACGAGGCGTGGCCATCACACCGGGAAGTCTGCCGTTTGTCAAGCAGGTCATTGTGCCAGCGCATCAGGTCGCGTTGTTCCAAGGCAAATGCAAAAGCGGCGGCAAGATCCACGTTACGATCGGCCACTCGACCGTCATCGCCGTCGCTACATTCTTCAAGCACCACGAAGGCTCAGCCGACGCGTCTGGACGCTTTGATCCGAGTGAAATCTACCAGTCGGTCGCAGAAATCGAGAGTCACGGGGGAGAAGACAGCGTGAAGACGGACAAACAGGCACTGTTTGAAGGCTTTGCGTTGTTGCAGTTTGAACAGCCAGTGATCTGTCCACCGAAGGCGGTCGTTGTGTGTGTGCGACTCGACTTGGATCCGAAGAAATTCCACTGTCGACTCGCTTTCCATGGCGATATCCAGGCCGTCGTGTGGGACAACGACGATGATGTGGCCAGTACTAGCAACCACCAAGCCGTTGCTCCGTTGTCTCTTCGCTTGGGAGATCTGAAGATCGGCAATATCAAGTCGCGGTCCGGTCTTGTGGACAAGCTCATCGAGAAAGGCGGCGACGTGAACGAAGTGCTGGCAAGGGAGATGTTCGCCAAGGACGTCGACTGGCAAGTGTATACTGGGACGACCGTGCTGTTTGAGCAGGCCAAGCGACTGGGCAAGATCCTTGGGCCATTCGGGAAGAGCGGAAAGTTTCGAGTCGAGTTGTTGCCAAGTGGAGGACGCACGTTGCCTGTTGTTGGCGAGACGATCGTACTGCGGTTTATCAAGCTGGCGACCATTCGTCCGCTCAAACGGGCGGCTGTGAAGGGCGCCACAAAGAATACAAGCGCACCAGGGGCCACAGCAACAAAATCGAAGCAAGCAACTCGAGCGTTACTGCAGGAAGATCGCATCCTGTATCCAGAGGTGTTCGACGTGGCCGCAAGCCCACAAGAAGAGCCACTATTGGAGATCACGCACCTATTAATAACGGTTGAGGATGACAAGCCAACGACCGTCCGCGCGTCAGGCCAAGTCGAGAGACTCAAAGGCGAGACGACCGCCGACGGCCGCAATCCTTTCGTCATCGTCAGCGGACTCTTCACCGATGAAGCGAGTGCGACTGCCGCCGTAGGACTTTCTGTGCGTTGTTTAGTCAGCGGGAAAGCTGAAAAGATCACTGAACAAGGAGAGATTGAGAAGCCATTCGGCAAAGCAGGCAAGGTACGCGTCGTCTTCCCCGCTTTGGGAGGAACGCTGGCTCAAGTCGGAGATGTCGTCGAGCTGTTGTGAGTACCATCACTTAAAAATGAAGAACAAACGTGTTTTTTCATTCTTTACCCGAAGAAGCAGCATTCCCGTTTGTCGACACACGCCCTGGCCATGAGCTCGTCACTCACGAGATCAAAACTCACTGGGATCGTTGATCTGTTGCCTCCGCCGGCACCACAGGGCATGCAATACGCACTGCCAGCGATCGCAAACGTACCCAATGGACACGGGTTTGCCTTGTAGTCTGCAGTTCCAGGCGGACAGAAGAAGCCGGCGGGGCACCATCCCGAGCACTGAGTGCTCGTGAGACCTTCACGGTCACCGTAGGTACCTTCCGGACACCGAATGCGGATGCCTCCACGACAGGAGGAACCTTGAGGACACTTCTGTTGGGCTGTACGCGTGGTATTCAGTGCGTCTCCTGTGTCATCTCCCGCTCCAATACTGTAATAGCCGCTGGTGACGAGCTGGGGGATATTGCCAGAGCCCAGTGGGCAATACACAGTCGAATTGCCGCACTCGATTTGAGTCTCGCGTGTGCTTGGAGTGTATGGATACGAAGGACAGTAATATCCCGCGCGACACAAACCCGAGCATTGCGGAGTCGATAGTTCTGACGTCGCGCCGAACGTTCCAGCTGGGCACTGATACTTGACGCCCTCCACACAGAAGAAGCCTGGCTCACAGGGCTGCTGATGGTACCGAGTCGTGTTGCTGAAGTCGCCTTGGCCCAGGGAATAGTAACCCTGTGGAATCCGAACTGGCACAGGAGACCCCGAGCGGCAGATCCACTCGTTCCCACCGCATTCGCGTTCTGTGGCGGATACGCTGCCTGCTGGACAGAAGTATCCACGCTTACACTGGCCCGCACACAGCGGCGAGGTCTCACCGAGTTGGTCTCCGTAGCGTCCAGCGGGACAGATGAACTTCAACCCCATCACACAGTAGTAGCCACGCTCGCACTGCAGCTGAGCGTCACGAATATCTGCATTAGTCGAAGCATTCAGCGACGTGTAGACGGCGACGGACGTCGGTGGGCCCTGGCGTGTAACCCCAGGGGACCGGATCGTGTAGTAACCAGGTGTAACCGGGCGAGGAACTGCGCTTCCGGTCGGACAGTATACGCTAGCGTCTCCGCAAGTACGCGCTGTGCTATTGGTACTCGCCAGCGAACAGAAGAAGCCTGGTGCACACTGTCCGCTGCATTGAGGACGGATTTCCGTGATTGTATCGCCGTAAAACCCTGCTGGACACGGTTTGCGGACACCATTTTGACAGTAAAACCCTTTATCACAGGCAAACTGTTGGTATCGCGTGAAGAGACTTCGCTGGGTGTCGATGGGGGCAGCTTCGATCCAATTAAGCGGTTTGAGATCGCACGAAGAGCCGTTGAAATGCAGTTTGTACGTCGATGAATCGTACGGAACACCACCAGGCAGACGGAAGCATTCGCACGTGCGTCGGTCGGCCGAACTGGTTGCGACCAGAGTTGGACACGACGCACACAAAGCCGAGTCATCGCCGTACGCTGGCTTGAAAGTATCGACTGGACACAGTGAGCACTGGGCCAGTGGATACAGAGAGTCTCCGTAGTTGACGCTCACGGGGCTTCGTCCGGTCGCGATCTCGATAAACTGGGGCGTCGTAGTGGAAAAATCACGGAATCTACCCGGTGGACACAGTTCCTGGGTGTCGATGGAGGTGTAGTAGCCGATATCGACAGGCAATGGAAGCTTGGAGCCCCGTGGGCAGAAGACGTTGGCACTTCCACACTCTTTCTGCGTCGGACTGGAGCTTCCAGGACGGCAGTAGTACCCAGGGGAGCAAGCACCGGAACACTGCGGATCGGATTCTCCATTTAAAAACCCATACGTGCCGGCAGGACATGGATAGCACGATCCCAAGAACGCGAATTCTCCAGGCTCTGCTTGACGTTGTGCGATTCGAGTCTGAGCGTCAGAGGCTCCGCCAGTCGAGCAGTAGCCTTTGTCTACTCGCGTCGGTGCGGCAGATCCTGCTGGGCAGTATAAGTCGCTGGAGCCACACAGACGAGCAGTCGCGACGATGCTTCGTGCTGGACAGTAGTACCCGGCTTGGCATAAGCCGCTGCAGCTTGGACTTTCGAGACCAAACACCACACCAAACGAGCCCGCTCGACATGGCGTACGCACACCGTCGACACAGTAGTGGCCTGGCTCGCACTTGCGTCGACTGAAACGAGTCGTAGCATCGCCGAGATCTTGGTCCCTGCCGAGAAGCGAAAGTCGGCCAGTTGTATAGTAACCAGGTGAGACCTTGACGGGGACTGGTGATCCTTTCGGGCAGTAGACATCCGAGCCGCCGCATTCCACTGCCGTTGCCGTAGTGCTTCCCTCTGGGCAGTAGTATCCAGGAGAGCAGAGTCCGCTGCACGCTGAGGTTGCGAGTCCTGGACTGTCTCCGAACGTTCCTGCGGGACAAAGCTCAGAAGCACCGTCGACACTTGTGCAGTAGGATCCTGGTGGACACGGTAGTGACCGAGCTGCGACCTTGGAGTTTCCATTGATCACGTACTGCCCCTCGGTGGTTTGTTGTGGTGCACCGCTACCTCGTGGGCAGTATGTTCCAGTGCCGCATGGTCGTGTTGTTGCAGATATCGATCCTCGTGGGCAGTAGAAGCATTCGCGACACAGTCCTGAACACGCTGGATCCGTCTCGCCTGTGCGCGCGCCATACGAGCCAGGCGCGCACGCGAGAGGAGTCACGCTTCCTTGAGGACAGTAGTGGCCTGCTGGACACAGCGCCGTACACGCGGGTGTCGAGATCTGTGTTGTTGAGCCGTATGTACCCGCTGGGCACGAGTACTTTGTACCAGCCGAGCAGTAGAAGCCTGGTTCACAAGCCACCACGCGGTCGCGACGCTGAGCTGTCGTGCCGATGGAATAGAAGCCTTGAGGTACTGGCGTCGGGGACGAAGAACCGAGTGGGCAGAAGATGTCGGCGCTGCCGCAATCAATTGGCGAGGCGATTCCGATGGGACAGTAGAAGCCCGCGGGACACAGTCCAGAGCATGCTTCAGTACGGAGCTCCGGTTCGTCACCGTATGTACCTGCAGGGCACGGAAACCGCTTGCCGCCACTACAACACAAGTTGAATATCCTTAGTACTTCTCGTTTAATGAATTGGACAAAGCGAGGGGCGACGTACGTGCAGTAGAATCCTGAATCACACGGTAGTGCGCCTGGACACGGTGTCGTGGTCGCGGCGCCTGCATCGTAGAAGCCCTCGAACACGCAGGCACGGCGGCTCGGCACTGTAAGAGCTTCCACATCCACGTGGTGACGGAGGAAGAAATATCCAGCGACGGATATCCACGTGTTGGCGAATGAGCGGCAGCGCATTGCGTTGTTGTAATTTGTGCGGCCAGCTTTTGGATGAGACCGTGACCTTTCAAGATCCACGAGTAGAAATCAATTCTATTGGTTCAAATTACCGACATCCAAAACCCGGTACAAATCTATCTATGCGAAAGGCGGATTTCTTCATCGAACCTGTCTCACTGAAGGAGGAACTCTATACTTTGATTGATTTCATTAGACAGCGACGAATGCGCGAAGTCGTCACAGTCAACAGCGCACTGACAAAGGCTCAGCTCAACCGTGACAATGAACTTGATACACGACGAGTAGCGATGCGAGCACAGTCCACTGGAATGATTTTGTCACTGAGATAAACATGACCAAGGTAAATCGACGGGTTATATTCATGCTAGCATGTGATTCGGCTTCGGGAAAGTTACTTTGCATCGTGGACTTGGTCTCACTTTCGCAGCCGCAGCACGACGAGAACGACGATTCCTAGCAGCGCAACAGCTCCCGACCACAGCACCGGAGACAGCAGCACCAAGTCGTTGCGGCTCGTCGTGGGCGAGTGCGTAGCTGCTCCAGTTTCTTGATCTTGCGTCGAGATGCTGCTGTTTCCGGCCGCAGACGCAGCATGATCGGTCACAATTGGTGCTTCGGGCCTTATCGATGGTGTGGCTGCCTTCTTATCGTCGATGTGGACTCTTACGTGGACGACTCCAGGGGCAGCTGATGTTGTGGAGACCAACGCTGTCACGATGAGTACCAGCAGCAAAAGGACGCGGCGATGCTGCATCTTCGAGTCTTGTATCGCTACTTGTCCGTGGCAAATTCACGAGTATCGAGGACCTCGCTGCCTTTGTGGTTCTGCCTCTCGAAGGCTCGATGAGCGTGGGTACATCACAAGTGAACCCACACACAGTTCCATTGGAACTGAGATCGATTTGAGATGTTCCATTTTGTGTGATGGGCACTTCAAGAAAATTTTCGAATCATGTTCTGAAAATGGATGTCCACATTGAAGTCTGAGGGTTCAATTGTTCTATTAGAATGAGACCAGCGAGCGGCCCTGCGCCTTGTAGCACAGGTTGGCGTCTGGCAGCGCCTTGACAAACTTCTCCAGCGCAGCGTCGATACGGATCGACTCGGCGTCGTTCACCAGCGTCTTGGTGATGTTGAGGCCAGGCACAGCGGCCCAGTTGTTGGCCAAGATGTAGTTGGTGATCGTGAGTTTGATCACATCAGTGTCCTGCACTGGACCAGTGAACGTTGGGTGCTGGAACCACTCGGCGCTCACAAGGTCGCCCTTCTGGTTGCCCGTGCACTTGAACACGTACTTGATACCACCCGACTGCACGTACGATCCACTCGGAGCTGCGAAGCCATCGGCACAGCCGAGCAGCGCCTGGCTCGCCAGGAACTTCTTCACACTCGCACCGTCCGTCTCAAACACGACGAGCGTGTTGCCGAACGGCGACCACGCGATGACGTCGCCCAGCGTGAACTGGCCGGCAGGGTAGATCTTGTCACTGCGGATCAGGCCGCCGTTGATGAACGCCGCATCCGCGAAGTTTGGGCCGTACATGTTGATCGCAGCGTCGGCAAACACCGCGCCGACGGCACAGTCGCTCGTACGCACGGTCTTCTGCTGCAAGTCGAACGGCTCGCAGAGCGTGCCCACGACCTGCTTCTGGAGCTGCGTGATGGTCTCGCTGTACTTGGCGATGGTCTTCTCAAAGTCCGGGTCCGTTGGCAGGCTTTCCGTGATTGGGATCAGCGTGTGCTGCATACGCGAGGTCGCCGCCGTGTTCTTGGCGTCAGCGGCAAAGTACTCGACGCGCGAACGCCAGATCGTACGGAAATCCAGGTCGGCCTTGAGGTACGGCGCGCCGAAGTTGGTCTGCAGCTGCGCGGCGTGGTCGTGGCCGGCGTAGATCAAGTCCACGCCCTTGACTTCCTTCGAGAAGATGTTGTCGGCAGCGAGCTCCTGGTGCGTGAGCGCGATCACAAAGTCCACCTTGTCCTTGTTGCGCAGTAGATCGACCTGGCGCTTGGCCTCTTCGATCGGGTCCGTCCAGTACAGACGCTCTCCTGGCATCTTCATGTCGTACATGACGCCGAAGAAGCCGATCTTGATCGTGCCGTACGTAGGATCCGACAGCGTCTTGACAGCACGAGGCTGGGTGCCACGCAGAAGCTGGCCCGTGCTGTACTCGTAGCAGTTGGCGTTGAGCCACTTGAAGTTGCTGGCCTGCGAGACGTTGAGGAACGCGTCGACGCCGAAGTCGAACTCGTGGTTGCCAAGACAAGCAAAGTCGGCGCCGAGGGCGTTGTGGGCGTCGATCATCTGCATGCCCTTGAACTGGAGAGACCACAGCGACGGCGACATGGTGTCGCCGGCAAAGATCACGAGGCTGTTGGGGTTCTTGGCACGCATTTCCTTGACGATCGGGATCACGCGCGACGGGCCGCCGAGCTTGAGTCCGTTCACGTCGTCCTGGAGCATCTCGTAGACGTCATTGTAACCGATGATATCGATCACCGCAGTCACATTACGCTGGGCGTTGACTAGCGAGAACACAAGCGCGACGAGCGTGGACGCCACGAAAGCGGAGACGCCGGAAAAAATCTTCATGGGTGAGAGTCTCCGACAACGAAACAGATCCGAGAGGCCGGGGTGTCTTGAGCAGCTCAAGGAAAAAGAAGAAGTGAGCGAGTGTGGATGACGGTTGGCACTTCCCGATGGTCCATTAGCTTGAGCTGCTGCCTGTGGTGGTGGTGGTCAACAGAAGGAACTGAGGCGTCGCATGTGACGCTCGTGATGTGAGACTTTCCCTGGGTCAGAGATTGCTGCCATTGCTGTCTCGCAATCAAACGCATGGACACAGTGGCAATTGAGAGATCCATTCAGTTGGACGAGTTGAGGACTGGTCGCGTCGTCGTATGTGTAGGAACGACGGTCTGGCGTCAATGGCCGCCATGTCTTTCAGTCGATTCCCTTGAACCGACGTGGCGTCACCTCCAGATGGAGGTGGAGATGACAAAGTGCCACCCATCAAGTGGGTGGGGCACCTATCCTAAATCAATCTATGTGTTCCAGAATCCAATGTAATAGTTTACGAAAGAGTATAATCCACTTCATTTGGATACGTTTTGGATGCGACAGAGTGCAATGAGGCTGATACAAAACACATTTGGTAAATCAAGGGCGGGATATCAACTTCAACGCCTGGCTCTCATTCGATCTGCTTCCGGCGATCTCGCGTGGCGAGTCGCGATGAAATCCACGGCCAGGGCCACTGTGGATTCAGCAACTGTTGCATCTGAAGGCGGGTGAGAGTGCGCCAAGTGCTGGAGGGATACGGGTGAAAAGATCTGCTGGACACCAGCTACGCCATTGTAACTTGGGGGAACCCGCTGCACCAGTATGATCGCATCGTTCCCTGCGATCTGACTAACATCGCCGTCTTGCTCGGCTGGTTGTCAAGGTTCTCGATCGTGATCTGAAAGAGAAGCAATCATACGAAGATCGTGATTGTTGTTGTAATAGTGCAGTGCTCGCTGCGAATGCTTGGATAGGCCTGGTGCACGAGATGGCGATGCCAAGAGCCAGATATCATTGCTTGACATGCCTCTTCCTAGGCTATCGTCTCTGTGCAAAGGCCTCGCGTCGAGTTTCAACCTCTGCGGCGTTTTGTAATGAGCTCGCATGAGGTCCTCAAATCATGAAGGATACGTGCATTTTCGTAGGCAGCGCTTCGGTTTCAATTGATGCATTGGCGAGCTGAGTGGAACCTTGTCTTTTCTCAGTATGTGTAGCGTTCGTTATAACTGTTCAGATCATGGGCCGAGTCATCCTACAGCCAAAATACATCAAACAGTATGAGTTCCTGAACGCAGCGATACTCCCCAGCTCAGAGCATGCCGACGCGTACCTCTACGTTTTCCAAGTCGACACGAGCGCCACTCTTCAACAACTGTCGATAGACGTCAGGTTGCAAATTCTTGGCGGCCTTGTGGGCTGAATTCTCATGCAACACTTTGTCGTAGTGATGTTTGAGGTCTGGATAGTGCACGTTGAGGAACTGTACACAGCGCGACGAGCCGTTCTCGGCCGCGACGTGAAGAACCGTGTATCCCTTTGGCGCACACGACGGTGAGCTTCTTTGGTGTCAATGTGAACACCAAGTATCGCAGACGCTTACGTTTCCAGCAACTTTAGAGAAGTTGGCTTTCTTGGACATGTGCAGACATTCAAGCACCTCCACATTGTCTACTGTTGCCGCAAGCTGGAGTGGAGTGAAGCCCAGGCGTGACCCAGCCTCATCCACACTGACGCCTAGCGTCAGAAAGACCTCCAGCACCGCAACATGGTTGTATGCTGCCGCAATGTGCACACTTGACCAGCCCTTGGCGTTCTCAATCGCTGGTTTGCCCTTGATCTGGCAGAGGATCTTGATGACGCTCGCGCGTCCGAACGTCGCTGCCAAGGTCATCATGGTCTCACCCTGAGATCTCATCCAGCATACAATAAATAAGTCACACCGCGTCGCAGATTTGGGTGGTGATCTAAAAACGGATCCGTACGCATTCGTCCTTGGCGTTGATCTCTTGAGGGAGGGAGTAGGAGAGCATGAGCTGGCGTGGTGTATCCCAAGGCTTCTGCTTAGATACTGCGGCACAGGCGCTCTCGAAGGCGTCCCAGAACTGCTGCTGATGGAAGAACTTGCCGAAGCGTTTGCGGAACGTCGCCTCAATGCCCTCCTTCGGAGCCCTAGACGCAAGCGCAGAGCCAACAAGGCGGCGGCGTCGCGCCTCGATCTCCGCTTGTTCTGCTGGATTCATGCTGCTTAGAATCTCAAGGGCAGTGCGTAATCTGCAGCGATGGTCATCAACTCTACAGCAAACAATCAAGGGTATTCTTAGGCAATTACTTCCGCTTCATTTCCTGAGAAGAGCAAGCTCAGCTAAGAATGGCTCACGCAAGATACGTGCTGACCATACGCTCTGATCGGACCCCAGCGAGGCGTTGTCTTTGCAGCAGACGCCTGGTCCATTTCTCTCGTAGGCCACTCTGAGATCGGTAGCTTCACTACCGGAAGAGAGACTGCAAGATAAGCGCAATGCTACGCTCACGGGGCCCGTCGCCGGCAATTCATGGCAACTACGACGTCACCAGGAAGGTCATTGACCCGGAAGATCACGTGTTGCCGTTCCATTTGGATGAAGGCACCGATGATAACGAAGAGATCCGCCAGCGACGGTACTCCAGCTCGAGTTCATCAAGTTCCGATGCCGACAGCTATCGCAAACGAGGCGTTGGTGGATACCGTGGACGGGGAAATGGTCGTGGGCAGGCGCCGGCACGGCGTACTCCTCGCCATCGTAGTCGAGGATCCCGAGATAAGGAAAGCGAATGGGAGAAGGCCAGTCATGGCCACCGCGAGGACGAAGATGACGCTTCCAGCGACTCTGAAAGTGACCACGAGCCCACTAGTCGACTTCCTGAGAGCGCGAAAGCACGGCAAGCAGAAGTCGAGAAGCCCGAGTCGCCTCATTGTGGTGGCCACAAGAAGACACAGCAGTCAGAGTCGGAATCGGATCAAGACTCCGCCTCGGACTCTGAACTTGACGAGGAATTGCGTAAAGACAGCGCTTCATCCGCGAGGACGATCACGACTGCGTCGCCCTCAAGCTCGCCTTCTACGCCGCGGATCGTAGCGGCAAGCGACCTCGCAAGCCTGTCGAAGCTCGCGGTATTCCCAGGCTCTGAGCACCAGCTCGTGCAGGCGTACGTGCGTCGTGTGAAGACGCTTCTCCACTCACAGTACCAGTTCTTCATCAACGACCAGCCCGTGCTCATGGCGGAGAAGCAGTCGAAAAGCCGTACGCCCAACTACTATTTATTCGACATGACGCGTGCTGCGTCGGGCTTTTCAAGCAAACTCACCAAGAAAAGCGGCAACTACATTGGCAAAGTGCGCTCGAACTTCACGAAGAAGAAGAGCGTGCTGATCGGAAACCAGAGCCGCAAGACCGAACTAGGAGCTGTGATCTTCAGTGGCAACGTGAGTAACTCGGAACCACGACGAGTGACAGTCGTGCTGCCGCCTTTGAACCACAAGCGCCAGGAGATCGACGGCATCGCGGTTGGCGACGAGCCCGACATCTTCTCGATCCTCGTGGAACACTACAAGGCCTTCAAGAAGCAGAAGAAGGCGAACCACAACCAGCACCACGTGCAAGTGTTCGAGAACAAGCAGCCCGTGTTCGAGAACGGCTTCTACCGGCTCAACTTCCACGGCCGCGTGTCCGTGCCGTCGGTCAAGAACTTCCAGCTGATCCGCTCAGAGAGTACCCCTCCAACGACGGGCTCGAAAGAAGAGTCCGACGCCGTGTTTCTCCAGTTTGGCAAAGTCGACGACAACAAGTTTCACCTCGACTTCCGTGCACCGATTACACCCATCCAGGCGTTTGCGATTGCGCTCGCGCAGTTCAATCTGTGAAAAACTGCGAGCACAGGATTTCACTTCTCACGTATTTATTTCAGAAAGCGAATGGAGCTCTTCTCTTCTACAATGGATACTTGTATTGTACGGACGTGCCACTCACATGAGTGGTGTCATGACAGCTTGGTGTAAACCATCGTGGGTACGAAAGTGATGAGCCATCGCGACTTTCAGGCTGAGAGTCGGAGACTGAGACTGAGTTGGAGACTCCTTCCTGTGGTAGGAAAAATTGTGCGATTTCTGCTTTCTTCGACATTCTGCTGAAGGAAAGAATCGTCTCACGATGGATCGAATATGTTCGCTTGAATCCTGTGCCTGCGATCGTGTCGGCGGTGAACCTACTCCATGGGTTCGCTTTCAATAATCGTCCCCCTTTCAACCGAGTTGGTATAATACAATACCCCGTTCAAATACATCAACACTTTTCCGCATGTTTATCAATTAGGAGACCTCGTAATATAATACCCTGTTGTTACATGATGGAGAATGGATTGAACTCATTTTGCACGACGTCCTTCTGAACGGACTGGATCTCGGTGGCAAAGTTGGCATCTCATCTCTACTAGCGGCAAAACTTGGCAAGGACCACAGCCGCTGGGGTGCTACGCTGGGCAAGCGTGGCGGCATCCACACGATTGGATATATTTGTATCCCAAGCCTCTCGCTGAGACTATCTCTATCTATCAGAGGGCAGCACGACGCAAGTGATCTGAGACGTAGCGGCAACGTCCAGGTCCCCAGTGGCACCAAGTAGGAGTTTTCTGGACCCCGCCAGTATCCAATTTACTCCCAACTACGCACGCACATCGAGACAAAATGCAACACAGACAAGCAAGACCTCGTACCCTTCAAGAAGTAGCAGTGTTGACAAAAGGCCTCGCGCTTCGCTTTCTCGTGGTCGGCATGTTCGTGGCCATCTACCTCATCGGCAATGAGCTCAACCTCGTCATGCGCAATCGGCCTCGCCTCGGACCGCACGAATCGCTGTTTGTGCAATGGCGTTCCGACTAAATTCGATTCGATCTACTCAACGAGGGATCGTACGCGTTATTTATCAGGAAAGGAAGGCAGTGGTTCACAAAGTGCGATGGCCATGCGAATTACAGGCTAAGTTTCTACGTAATCCCAGCACCCTTTAGAAACCAAGGTCACATGTCTCGTGGGTGCCATATTTGTGGATGGTGAGGCCTGGGCACTGACGGAATCATGGTGTTTCGTCTGCACACTGTCGCCAGTTCACGGATTGTACCAAGCTAATGGTGACGCGTGGGTATGGAGTTCACGTGTTTTGACGCCTTCTGTCGGACTTTTGACAAAGCAGGGTGCTTTTGCACTAATTTCGCCAAAATAGGATCAAACTGACAAAAGAGGGTGCGGATTAAAAATGCTCGCCAAAGCAGGGTGGCACACCAACTGTACATAATGCGAAGCCATTTGAGGGCGCTCAAAGTTCGTCATCGCCAGACCAGGATGCTGCGTAACGGACAGAGAAAGCTGCTGTGCAACAGGCGTCAAGAGCCACCAAAGGCACTGCGCACTCAACTGAACATGTCGGCTACAGCCGATGAGAGCGCGCCTGCGGAGTCGAACGGCGTGGCTGGCAGTGAGATCCTTGCCCTGCGAGCTCGTCCTACCCGAAGATTTGATCAAGAATCCTTCCCCTCTGCCGCCACAGCGCGTGACAGGTCGGGGTCGTAAGCGTTCGCAGCGAATTCCAAGTCAAGGTGAGGTAACCACGGAGAAACGGGGCCATCAAGAGGGGGACAAGATGTCACGAAAGTGCAGCAAGTGCCAAGGTACAGGACACAACCGCAGAACATGTGAGGCTTAGTCACTTCAGGGCCTGCAAGATCTCACTTCAAGGCGTGCAAGATTAGGGTAAACAGCCACTAGCCTACCAGAAATGGTCGTGACAGCATCGAACAGAGCCCGCTGCGCTGGATTGAGCATGCTCTGGAGCCGTTCGGTCTCGAAGATTGCGGGAAGCACGTCACAATCTTGACTGCCCCACGCTGTGTCCATCGGGTCCGTCGGCGGGAGCTCCACATCTTGAGGAAGCGAAGGGAAGTTTGCGAGGGAGGATCCGATCTGGAAAAGAATCGACTCAAGCTCTGCAAGGACCTCCTGGCGGACAGCAGCGGTCACGGTCGACACTTCACGCGCGTACATGAAGTCTTCTCCGAAAGAGGGAAGATACTTCTCGAGAAGTGCGTCAGGGGCGACGACTTCACAGAAGAGCAGCATCATCAAAACAGCTCACGAATCTGCCGAGGCGATGCAGATAAAGCTGCGAGCGCGAGGTCATTGTCGAACTCGTCATCAGTTTCCAGGAGTCCTCTCGCCTGAGCTGCTTGCTGGTAGGTGCTGTAGACAACACCGTTCACCGTTCGGAGGTCTGCGTACGTCGTCGCGCCAGAGACATGATGAAGCAGGAGCCGAAGGAAGTATCGCACAGTATCGCGTGGGTTGACGTAGAGAACTCTGACGACACACTCCATCAACTGCCGAGGTGCCCATACGCGGCGGTCCTTGTGCCACGTGAAGACCGTTGGAAAGTCGCAGTAGAGAGTCTGCTGAGCTGCAGAATCGTCCGGGTGTTCTCGATTGTAGCTCATCCACGCAGTGAGTGTTGTCTCGTTGTTCCTGTCGAGAACGCTCTGCACGGACACGCCTGCTCGATGCAACACTGACTGCATGTTCTCGTCGTGAATCTGCAACGCCAACACGCTTGGATACATTTTCTGCAGACTGAAGTCGCAAACCCTCCAGAAGGCTTCAGACGCCGAGACGTATCCGGCATCCAAGTACTGTTGAGGCTCATCTCTGGCGGTATGATCCTCGTCAGCTGGCGCAACGCAGGCTTGGATGCGATCGTGACCCTTGTATACATACTTGTACAGGTACTTCACAGACTTGACCGAAGAGCAGATTTCGACGTTGATGTGGCAGCCGAATAATCGGGACAGGTACGGGTTGTATGGGACCACCCATCGGTTATCGAGCACGTGTGAGCCTTTCACAACGACCCTCCCATTATCTCGACGCCGATACAGAGGATACCCATCACTCGTGAACTGCGTCTCAGCGACGAAGACTTTCGGGAACTTCTTCGTGCACACACCGTCAACAGTGCACGGGGCACTTGGCTTCGCGATGCCGCAGGGACCATGCATCATGTTACTTGTGACACACTCGTACAACTCCTTGTCTGCACGATCAGGCAGCTCGGCATACACGAAGCGGTCGATGTCGTCCGTAGTCTTCGGCTTGAAATCGTCGTGCAAGATCCACAGCATGTGAGCGTGAGGCAGCCCTCTCTTCTGGAATTCGACAACGTAGACGCGACCCTTGATTTCACCGAACACCTTCTCAATGATGAGTTGGAGCAGTGCCTTCAACTTCAACTGAAACACGCGGCATCAGAGGTCAAAGCGGTCTCGTGCCTGCTGGCCGGGCAGCAGCGACTTCGTGATCTCCTTCCACTTTGGATTGCACGTCATGGTGATGAAAAGATCTGGTTTACCGAGCTTCCGGACGATTGCCATCGCGTCTTGGTAGAGACTCAACATGTAGCGGGGCCCACCGGTGAATGACGGCGGAAGTATCACCATGCGTCCTTCCGGCGTGACGTCATCTCCACTGACTTGATCGAGCATACCCTTGTACATGTTGGCACGTAGCGTTTGTTGGTTGTGTCGGACCCACATCAATCTCGACTCCTCAATCTTCGCGTACGCGTCCACCGTGTACTCTTGTAAGAGCCGCCCCGAGAGATGGAGCACCTGCGTAGCCTCCCTGATCGTGAGATGGTAGCAGTAGAACTGGTTCATCGTGACACCAGTCGCCTGCTTGAGCCGCACACTCCAACCATGATCCCCAAACACGAACAGTAGCACGAAGTGGAGCGGGTCATACCTTGGATCAAGTTGATTAATGTACTGGAGCTGACCATCACGCTTCCGTAGCACGATACTTCGCTGACCGTCTCCTTCCTCCTCGTCCCCGAGCATCAACACTGCAACCTCCGAGTTGGTTGGCTGGTCGTACTGGCGGTTGGGTTGCCGTTCCTCACCAACGATCAGCTCAAACGTCTGCGACACCGCGTTTCTTACATCTGACTCGTTGTATGCCATGAACTGGTTCACGAACGGATTGGATTCCTCCAGCATCTCCTTTATCAATGTGACCACTGCACGGTCCAAGTGGGGGAAGATACCGAGACGTCGTTCGATCTGGTAGTCCGTGTCAAAAATGTAGATCTAGGCGAAGCGTGGCTCCTCACCCTCAGCCGAGAGAAGTCCGGTCGACATGAGATGGTAGACTGCTCCTTGAACTCGATACGTGTAGACTCCAGCACGGTTGCTATCGAGAGATCGATCGAAGCTCGCACCACTTGATGTGAAGCCGAAAGCCGAGTTGTACGCGCGAATATTGTCACGGAAGTGAGTGGATTGCGCTGACGTGCCTTGGAGTAGATGCATCAACTGCTGCGGCGGATTCGGGAACACGGGCAGCACCACACCACC
>JAADWY010000445.1:0-26449 GCA_023336355.1 Pythium dissotocum
GCCCTCCAGTGTGAGAGGGGAAGCCTCCGCCCTGAGTCGGCGGACTGTGGATAGTGCTGGTTTTCTGTTTTGATCTGCCACTGGGTCGCAGCCTGGCTTTGATCGAGCACATAGCCCTACGCGACTGCTGTTACAGCGCCGTACAGCAAGGCAGCTTACCGCGTTTGGAACCGGATCTTTTCGACCTCAAGGCACCCATCTGCGTCTCCAACTTGCAAACTGCAAGCCAAGCCAAGCTCCCCTCGCAACTGCGTCTGTTCGGCTGGGGTCCATCTTCCCACAAATTACACTAGAGTACTGTAAAGAGTGTCATCCTTTGGCTGTAATGGGCGTCGAATGTGACGAGGGCAGGGAGAGTGACGCCAAGTACGACGAGCGTATCTTTCTCGATCCGACAGCAGACTGCGAACAGGCCATCCAAACTGTAGGTACAGTACTGTGCTGTACTGCAATGTTGGGGATGATCCTAAATTTTCGATTTCGATTGGAACCTTTTTTGGTTGATGTCAGTTTTTTTTTGTCTTTTCGGAGTGATTTTGATGTTTTCCGTTTCCTCTCTTCCCCCAGCCGACAGTAGAGTTGGATCTGTTCTTGTTCCAACCGGATTTTTGCGCCTGTCATGTACAAGATGAGGATTGTATCCACGCAGCAGAACGGGAGCCATCCAAGAACAGAAAGCCAGCGAGAACATAAAAAGCAAACATCAACTCAACCCAAGGCATGATGACATTTGGTCAGTTTGGAATGGAAATGGTGTGGAGAGTCCAGTGTCCAAGCAAGCATTGGCATTTGACAATGTGCCAATCGCAAATCGGATCTTCCAGTGGACTGTCCACGGGAAGATCCAACAGGAGATGAGTAGGAGTGGGGCAGCCGTCGAACGAGAGACGGTTCGTGGCTGTATCCTCATGCGCACGCTTCAACTTACAGCTCCGTGCGGGAGGGAGGGACCCAAGCGTCGAACGCCAAGCGTTGAGGCTTCTGATTGATGTTCGTCCAGCCATCCAACACACGATGAGCTGGATGTTTTTCGATAGGAATCCTCGCGTCCAATACAAGGCAAATCGTCGGCGATCTCTCCAACATAGCGTTGATTCTGTGGGGGAGAGGAGGCAAAACGTGGGGTTTCAGTCCAGTGAACACGCCTCGTGTTATCCGCCATAATCAGCGCACTTGAGGAGAGGGAGACGCCTGTCCAGTCCAGTGCCTCGGTGTGATTCCATGTGGACTGTATCGTGTCCACTACACTGGACGGAAAAGCGGTCTTGTTTCTATTGCGCAAACAGCGAAACCCAAGACTCGAAGGTTTCAAAGAACTCGCTTGTGGTCGACGAGTGAGTTGCCGAGGTGGAGGAGTTCTTCGACGTTTGGTGGGTTGAACGAAAAAAAACTTGAGGATCGAGGCTCAAGTTGAGCCTTCGTTTCGGGTTGGAGGGATCGCCATCAAATCTCGAGTGATTGATGGTCTAGTGACTGAACACGTTCACTTCCAATGTGTCACGTGTCGGCGCTGACACTGGGGCCGTCAGACAGACTGCCGCAAGTCGCGCCATGAAGCCCTTCAAGATCGCGATAAATTAACCATAAAATCCATATCTAGACTATTTTATCCTAAACACTACAAAAATAGACATACACTGTACTCGAAGATGTGGGTGGACTCACTCATCCACGACACCAATCAAAGATCTGTCGGCGCGACGGCGCGTGCGACGACGCTGTGAGCTCAACTGCCGCTGCCACCGCTTTGCCTGTCCCTGTGTGACCTCCTCACTAGACAGGCCCTTCTCCATGGATGTGGATATGGGCAAGAGCACAGATGAGCTTCTGGTACAGCACATCAAGTTGAGTTGACCAATATGTCGGGAGGATGCTCAGAACGCGATCCTTAGGCATGAAAACACACAGTTGGTATTTGCTTTAAGCAAGCCTACACCTTCCTACCACGTAGTATGTATCTACGACTGCAATCGTCGCGTACTTCTGAAACAACACACTTAACCGCTGAGGTTGGCCGCCGTGGCGTTGTAGTACAGGTCGTACTTGTACTCGTCGTGGCAGAAGCCAAACTTTGGCGCGTTGGGGTCCTCGGCGTCTGGGTTGAACAGAGCCTTACCGGTGTTGTAGGTCACGTATCCGCCGACCGCAAGACACACCACGATCACAATCATACCGAAGATCTTCTCCCACATGGCAACCTCCGTCCAGAGCTTCTTCAGGTAGAACATCACTGGGAGCACGATGCAGCAGAGCGTGATGCAAGAGGCACCGACGAAGTCTGTGAGGTCACCGAAGTCGTCCTTGAGCGCGATAGCGAGCGCCGTCATGGCAGCGACCATCAGGATGCGCATTGGGATGTACTTGTGCGCGTGGCCCTTGTACTCCTGGGCCTCGTCGTACTCATCGTCGTGGGTCTTCTCAATGTCAGCCATGGAGATCACCGATCCCTTGGAGTTGCGGATCTTGATCTCATCAGCTGGGGTGTCGGCAGCGGCATAGTTAAGCGCCTCGACGTCGTCCTCCACGCGCTTGTGCATGCCGAGGAACATACGCTCGACGAGGTACAGGGCTGGGTGCAGGATGACGGCGAAGGCGATGGTGATGTGGAGCTGCATGAACAGGAAGGCGAGCACAACGACGCCACGGTCCGAGGCGAAGCCGAGTGCAGTCAGTCCAGTGTCCACGTCTGGGTAGATGGAGAACAGCAAGTTACCGGCGATCTGGCAACCGACGGCCGAGTAACCACTGCCAGCGAGGGCGATGAAGAGGCACGAGATGAGCGTAAGCGTGACAACAATCACACGAGGCATGCGCTCTGGCTCACTGTGCTGACGCTGGATGGCAGGAATGACGATACCGGCACCGTAGGCGAGCGACAAGTTACCGAAGGTGGTGGCAACCTGCTTGAACGAGATATCCGGCGATGGGACCGATGGGTGGCCCGACATACCGTGGAGGAGCACAGCGATACCGATAACATCGGCGATGAGCGTGCCCATGCAGCCAGCGAAGGCAGCGCCGGCTCCTTCCTTGAGCGTCGGGATGAGGCACACAGGCAGCAAGCTGACGGCCATGAGGATGATCCAGGTCGAGTCCTTGAAGGTTCCTGGGAACAGGTCGGTGAGCAGGGTGCCGCCGAGCACCAGGAAGGCGCAAGGCACAAGCAGACAGTTGCCCATCTGAGCAATCACGACCAACCAGCGGCCGGTCTTGCCCATGCACCACTCGCCGAGATCACCGAAGGTCTTGACGGACTTCGGCGCACGGAGCATGGTCTTGGAGATCGTGACGGACGAGAAGACGTTGGCGCAGGCCATAAAAAGCATAGCGACAATCGCGAGGGCGGGGCCAGCACGGGCGAAGTTACCAGGCATACCAAGGGTACCGATGCCGTACACGCAGCAGAAGAGGTTGAAGGACGCCTTGGCGTCCTCGAGGGTGAACCACGCGGTGCTCTTCGGCATGGTGCTTCGAGGCGTGTGGGTGGAGGGAGGGAAGCTGCGGTGGAGGAGGCTTGGGGGCTTCGAGGCAAGTTGCAGAGTGAGGAAGCACTTGACGGCCGAGTCGCGCTAGCCGGCTAGCAGAGACCGCAGTCGGCGTGGTGTGTGCGACGTGAGCTCGTGCGGAAGAGCCCTCCTAACGCGAGGATTGCCCCCCCTTGGCGTTCTGTTTTGATCCAGCGACGTCCTGGTTTTGGTGGCCGTGTGGCTGTCAGTTCCACGTGGATATGCGCGATTAATTACGGCAGGTGAACGGCAACATTATGGTGCCGAACATAACACAGCCGGGCTCACATACATACTTCAAGGTATCAGTCAGTCTGTGAGAAAGACGACTGCCCAAACCCACGAGGCCAAAAAGATCCGGAGTGGCGAGCAGCATACGTACTGCAAGGGAAGCGACGGGGCGAGGACGCCTGGAGTGAGATGGGTTGCGGCTGCGGGGTGGACCGTAGGCTCGGCGAAGGCAAGACACGAGGGTTTGTCGGGTGCCTCTTGCCTGCCTTGGAGTCGAAAGATACGCTCGTGGTACATTACTCGAATCCGCACTCTCCCTCCCTCGTCACATATTCGCTGACTCGACCCTAGTGTTTCCATGCTTAGGATCGTGTACAGTAAGTACGTCTACACTGTGGTCTACAGTCTCTACTGTAGACGGCCACCACCAAGTGTTGGCACTCTTTTAAGAGCACGTTAGAGGATGTTAGAGTTTTTTCCTTCACTTTGGATAACTTTTCCGTTCTTCTCTTCGGAACACGGCTGCGTCTGACCTGGCGTTGCTCGTGGCTGGGGACTTTTTTGTCGTGTTGGATAGTTTAGTGAGCTGAAGAAAGAAACAGAGCAGACCAAGAAAAAAAAAATAACGCAACCAAGAACAGAACAGAACTGCGAAAATCAACCAAGAATAGAATCAAAGCCGAAAATCATCCAAGAACGGAACTCCCCGCCCAAGAATTCCTGTTCTGCAGCCCAGCTCCGACTTTCTCTTGCTCCATCGGTCGCGTTTGATTTTGCGACAAGCCGAGAGAGGGAGAGAGCGAAAGCCGCAAACAGACTTTTGCGGAGAGGAGGAAATCCTAATCGCCAAAAAAAGGCACGAATTTCACTGCCAGATCCTCTAAAACACAACGCGACGAATCTCTCGAAGCCGACAAGGTCCACAGACAACAAGTGCCGGTGATCGAAATGGGGCCGTTCTAATACGATTTTTGTTTTGAAAAAAAGGATAATGCGGAGAGCCGGAAGCAAGTAACACAGTTCACGTACCGTACAGTAAAGCCCTAGTGTCGCTGGTATGAAAGCGACCAATCCAAAACCCAGACTCAACCGGCAGAGTCTCTCTGCATCTCAAGTTGACGCTCGAAGAGCCCGCGTTGTTGGTCAGGGAGACAAATTCCCCCCTCGCTTCGTGCAAGTCCAGTCTGATTGTCTGATATTACTCCACGATTATGGCAAGAAACGACATGGTGAGGCGAGGCAATGAAGTCAATGATGGTTTCCAGACTGGACTCTAGTGGACAGGCCACGCTTTGAACCCTCGGCTCGGAATGTTGAGCATTCCATGATGGATTCCACGTGGGTGAGATCAAGCATTTGCAGGCGGCCCGCCCTGGCTAACAGCAACCTACACTTCTATTGCGCAAACGAAGGACAGTGACTGTCCGCCGTTGTTCAACGGAGATCGGCATCAAATCCAGCGTGAGTGGCCGTCACGTGTCCACGAGACCCACCTTGTCCAGGCTGGCAATCGGCCAGCGGCCGAGGCTGACGCTTCACTTGAAGCTTCTCAACGTCAAGCCAGATGCGAGGACGAATTCCGCAGTTGGACACGATTTTCAACTAAATAGCCAAAATAGATAAGTATGAATATGAAATAACATATATAGCCGCGTAGACGCAATGAACCAGATCCATTGAGCTGCAAGCAGACGAACGAACCCACAAGAATGGACGACGACGACGTGATTCCAGAGCTGCTGCCGTCGGTCGATGTGACCGATGCGGTCACCGACGCAGCGTCGTTACCGCTCGTGCCCGTGACCATCATCTCTGGCTTCCTGGGCGCCGGCAAGACCACTTTGCTCAACTACATTCTCACGGCGCAGCACGGCAAGCGCATCGCCGTGATCGAGAACGAGTTCGGCGAAGAGATCGGCGTGGAGAACCTCATCGCCAAGAACGGCGCGAACGGCGAGGTCTTCGAGGACTTTTACGAGCTCAGCAACGGATGCATCTGCTGCTCTGTGCGTGATGATCTCCTCAACACGCTGGAGCGTTTACTAGAGAAGCGCGACCAGTTCGACTACATTCTGATCGAGACGACGGGCATGGCCAACCCGGGCAAGGTCGCGTCGATGTTCTGGGTGGATGCCGAGCTGGAGGGACGTATCTATCTAGATGGTATCGTCACGCTCGTGGATGCGCCTAGAATATCCTACTTATTGGGCCACACGGACACGCAGTTGGAAGCCGCCTCGCAGCTTGCGTATGCGGATCGCATCCTGCTGAACAAGCAAGACTTGCTGACGGCTGACGCTGACAGCGAGAAGCTCGCGATCGAAGCCAAGGTGCGCGAGGTCAACGGCGTGGCGAGTCTGCGTTGGACACACCGCGCGGTCGTGGACTTGGACCAGATCCTCAACATCAAGTCGTTCACGACCCAGCGCGCGCAGGAGGTGGAGCAAGTGCTCACGCTGCAGTCGAATGGATCTAAAGTCCACACTGGCGGTGTCAAGACCACGTGCATCTCGGTCGCGAATGGCTGGTTCGATATGGAAAAGCTCGAGCGATGGCTGGGCCAATTGCTCTGGGACCAAGACGGCAATGATGACAAGGACAAGGACGACAAGAAGGCCAAGTACTTCCGCGTCAAGGGCGTGCTGGCCGTCGTCGGCGAGAAGAACAAGTTCGTCCTGCAGGCTGTGCATGAGCTGTTTGAAGTTTACCCGACGCAGGAGCAGTGGACAGAGGAAGAGAAGCGTACGCTCGAGTCTCGCGTCGTGTTCATCGGGCTTCACATTGACAAGGCGATGCTAGAGGCTGGTCTGCGAGGCTGTCTCGCCGAGGCTAATCAGGGCTAATAAAATCGATCTACTGAGACAACGTACTAGGGCACTCTTGCGAGGTATATGTCACTATATGTCATGACCAACGTGATATATATACTGAAAGAGCGCACGTGGGCATTCTTTTGAGGTATATGTCACTATATGTTTACTTTGTCCAGCGCGTGATCTTTTCTCATTCCTTTTGGGGCTCGTGATCAGATGGTAAATCACTCGATTAGTAGCCCGTCCGCCATCATCCCCCGACGTCAAAAGTCAGATCGGGTCGCTCGGCTGCTTGTTCCTAACACAGACGCGATCAAAGAGCGAAACAGCTCCTTGCGTCGGCAGGGCGCTTGTTGTAAGGACGACTCCGAGCGGAGAGACCACAGGCGGCAAACGCAAGAGACGACGAGACAGTGCGAGTGGCGGCGAGTCGAAAATGGTCAAGAAAGTTGGTGCGTTATGCGGCGTTGGCGTGGGCTCTTGGGGGGGCGACTGATGGATCAGCGGACTGATGGTCGTGTGTGTGGAACAACATCAAACTGTGTGAATCACAGGCAAGTACGAGATCGGCAAGACGCTGGGTGAAGGCACCTTCGGCAAGTACGTCACCACTCCAACATCAAACTACAACATCAGCGAGTAGTGATTGATCAACACGGGTTAACTGATGTTGTTGCGCTTGCCCGTCACTACCACAGGGTCAAGTATGCGGTAAACACGGAGACCGGCGAGCGCGTGGCCATCAAGGTGCTGGACAAGGAGAAGATCCAGAAGCAGAACATGGGTGCGCAAATCAAGAAGGAGATCTCCATCATGAAGATGGTGCGCCACAAGCACGTCGTGGTGCTCAAGGAGGTGCTGGCCAGTCGCACCAAGGTATGTCGAGTGATTGATGTTCATCCCTCTTTGATGTTCGACGACGGTCTCTGATATTCGACGGTCTCACCTACTATCCTCGCAATAGATCTTCATCGTGCTGGAGCTCATCACTGGAGGTGAGCTCTTCGACAAGATCGTGAGCGAAGGCCGCTTCAGCGAGGACACGGCGCGCTTCTACTTCCGCCAGTTGGTGGACGGCGTGCAGTACTGCCACCAGAACGGCGTGTGCCACCGCGACCTCAAGCCGGAGAACTTGCTGCTGGATGAGAATGGAGACCTCAAGATCTCGGACTTCGGTCTGTCGGCGCTGTACGACGGCGGTGGCGAAGGCGGCGCCGAGAACTCGCGTGCCTCACTGCTGCACACGACGTGCGGTACGCCCAACTACGTCGCGCCGGAAGTGCTGGCCGACAAGGGCTACGACGGCCGTGCGGCTGATGTGTGGTCCATCGGTGTGATCCTGTACGTGCTGCTCGCGGGCTTCCTGCCGTTTGATGAGCCGACGATGTCGGCGCTGTTCCGCAAGATCCAGAAGGCCGAATTCTCGTACCCGAGCTGGTTCACGCCACGCGTCAAGAGCCTGCTCAACCGCATTCTCGTGCCGGACCCGACCCAGCGAGTGACCCTTGCGGACATCATGAAGGACGAGTGGTACGTGGACCCGGATGGAGCTGCGCCACAGCCGCTTGCCCCGACGATGTCGGCTGCGCTCACCGCGGCTTCGGGCCCGGGAGGTCCGTCGGCTGCTGCCCCGCCAGCGGCTGCGGCCAATGACAAGATGAAGCTCAAGCCTAGCCAGGCGGATCTTGACGCGGCGATTGAAGAGCACAATGACGATCTGGTCAAGAACAACGCGAAGAAGACCAAGAGCGAGGCCGGTCTCAAGGTCATGAACGCGTTTGATCTGATCAACATGTGCGGCGGCATGGCGCTGAACCGCATGTTCCAGAGCAACGACGAGAAGCGCGTGAAGCGGTCCACGCAGTTCACCTCGACGATCCCCGCGGCCAACATCATGACTCGCCTCACGGGCTACTTGGAGAGCCAGAACTGCGAGATCAGCGTGGACAGCGCGTCGAAAGTCAAGGCTGTGCTGCAGACGCCCAAGGGCGCCGTCGGCGTGGTCATCCAGATCTACATGCTCGCCGAGAGCCTGCACTTGGTCGAGGTGCGTCGCGGCAAGGGCGACATCTTCGAGTACTACAAGTTCTACACGCAGCTGAACGAGCAGCTCAAGGACCTCATCGCCACGTCGGGCGCCGCGAACTGAGCTCATGACGGAACTGACTGACTGAAAACAGACTAGGACATGTCGTGTGGTAGCAAAAGGAATCGTCAAACATCCCAAAAGATAATCGAAAATACGTTAAAAAACATGATTTTTTTGCTTCATTCCTTCCTTCCTTTTTCGGGCAATACATATACCTCCCCCACCTCACACAGTGACGCTCGTGCTGGCGCGGGCCGCTGGCTTGGTGCTCGTGGCCGTGGCGGCGCTCATCGCGAAGCCGCTGATCGTCGACATGATGGAGGAGCCGGCGGATGTGCCCAACGCGCCCAATGCGCCTTGGGACATGAGCGATTGCATCTTGGACTTGGCGTCCTTCTTGCACTTGGTGTAGCCGATGATGTTGGCGCCGCTCAGTGTCAACGCGACCAGCACGATCACCGCCCACTGGACGTTGAACTTGAGCACGGCGATCACGAAGAAGAACGCCCAGACCGCCGGCGTGGCGTAGAGTCCGACCCAGAACACGCGCGCGTCCAGCGGGTCGATCTCCGTGAGGTCTTCGTGGGACTCGAAGACCCAGTCGTTCGTGCCGTCTTCGTTGATACGGTTCCACCAGCGCAGCCCCACGAGCAGGCGTCCCGAGACGTTCTTGACGGTCCAAAAGTCGAACGCCAGCAGCAAAATGCACAGCACGAAGATGAACACGTAGCTGTCGAACAAAACGCCGCCGAACATGTACGTGAACAGCGCGAGCATCTTGAACAGCAAGTGGAAGAACGCCGCCACGGGGTGCTTGGCGTTCGTCACGCTCTTACGCATCGACGTCAGCCTACAAAACCACATCCAAAACGTCATTTTTCGACCAAAAACAAGCGTCATCTAAATGGAGTTTTAACACCACGTACAGTGCCTCCGAGTCCTCAGTCTTGCCGGCAGAAGCCGCCTTGGGCTTCAGATTAGACGCAGCGTCGCTGGAAACGCCGCCGGCGCCCGCCTCCACGTCGATAAACTCGAGCTCCGCTGGCTTCTTCGCGTCCGCCATGATCATGCGTTTTTTTGGATTGGAAAGCGCCTGTATGCGAAGAGCTAAAGACTGATCTTATTGGTCGAAAAAAGGAAGAATGAGAAGATTATTCACCAATCAAAACGCGTGGCTTTATATTTATTTCGTCTTGGTGACCTGGATGATGGAGCTCTTGGTGTGGATGCACGAAATCACCTCGGCGATGAATGGCGCCACCGACAGCGTGACGATCTTGGGCGTGTCCTCACGGCCGAGCGCCTCCACGGGGATCGTGTTCGTGGTCACCAGCAGATCCAATTCCTCACATTCCTGAAGCTTCCTCGTCGCCTATCGCAAAATTTGAAAATCAGTGACCCCGATGTGTGGACTTTCTCACAGAAGTCAAACGAGCAAACGTACCTCTCCAGAGAAGCGACCGTGGACGCAGAACGCCGAGACGCTGTTGGCACCCTTGCGCTTGAGCACCTGCGCGGTTTTGACGATGGTCGAGCCCGTGTCCACGAGGTTGTCGACGATGATGCAGTCCTTTCCCGTGACGTCTCCCACGAGCTCACCAGGCAGCTTGTCATCCAAGTGGTGGTTACGCACAACAAACGCCAGCGGCACGAACTCGTCGATCGTACGCGACAGGATGTCACGGAACTGCACAGCTCGGTAAACGGCGGCCGAGTGCGGCGCGATCACGAGCGGGTTCGGCAGGTGCATCTCCGAAAAGTACACGCCGCCCACAGGGTACGCCTGCAAGTTATCGACCGGGATCTCAGGCTTGAAGAAGCCTTCGATCTGCGCACTGTGCAGGTCGACCGTCACGACGTGGTCCACGCCCATGACCTCAAGCATACGAGCGACGTCGGCGGCGGCGATGGGCTCGCGGCCCTTGTGCATGCGGTCCTGGCGAGCGTAGCCGTAGAACGGGATCACGGCCGTGATGCTCTTGGCCGACGCGCGACGCATGGCCGAGATCGCCAACAGCAACTCCATCAAGCTGATTGCATTGCCAAACAAATACGTGAGTACAGAGGCATAGATAGCTAGCTACACAGAGGCCGGCACACGTACCGGTCGACGTTGGTGGTCGAGGACACGATGTAAACGCGGTGGCCACGCACGCCCTCATCCACGATCACGCTGGTCTCACCATCCGCAAAGTTGCGCACTGTGCAACACACCAGCTCGGCAGTCAGCTAACAGTTCCTATACGTACGTATCCTCCATAATGCAACTCGTACCTTGCATTTGGTTGAGCTCCACGCCGAGGTACTTGGCGATCTCGTCGGCGATCGGCGTGTCCGCGCACTTGAACAGCTTGAGCGACTTGGCCGAGTTCGGGTTCATCTTGCCGCGGTAAAAGTGCCAGTGCTTGGTGGTAATGTTGGGGAACCACGCGTTGTCCTTGTCCTTGACCACACGCGCCAGCTCCACGCCGCCGTTGGCAGGCGCCTTGACTTCCGCATGCGCCGTGGACTGCTCTGGCGACCACGCGTTGCCGCAGAAGAGACCGGCGGCACCTGCAGCGGCCAGCGCGACCGAGCTGGAGCCGCGCAGCATACGCAGGCGGTTCTATTGGACAGTGGACTGTCAGTTAGTGGCTGCTTGCTGCATGGAGCGACGAGATCTTTAGGCACCATGGGTAGCTAGCTACGCACCATCATTTTACAGGAGGACAGGGGGAACTCGACACGCGAGAGAGTCGCAAGGAGACCTGTGAAACGAAGCGGAGCGGAGCCGCGAGAAGCCACGGGCCCGGCCCACGGCACAAGCCAAAGCTGTTAGGGCTCTGTACACAGTCACACAAGCAGACACAGCCACGGCAGGCGCGAGCCAATGGGCGCAGGCGGCTTCAAGCGGAAGCTGCGCATTCTGCACTGCACCACCAATCGCAAACGTACCGGTGGTGGTACCGGTTTGTTGAGGTTGTTGTCACTATGTCGAGGTAATCCGAGATGGCTGCACTTTGAAAAGCTCACTTCAACGATTCGCGGTTGGTATTGGCAATCTGTTGTCCATTGACACGCGTGCGTAGGGACCAACAGAGTAAACACTGAGCCGAACCCATGATCTTGACGCTCATGCGTTTGATCGGCAGGCACAGGGAGATCCCGTCGTGTACACCTACGGTATCCCACGTGAGCGTGGTTCGACGCGTGGAAATGCATCGAGCAACTGCGGTTGACCATCGAGAGAGCGTCTGGGACCCAGCATTGAGGAAGGAGGACTCATTCGTATTCAGGTTGTCCTCGTGTTGCCTCTTCCATTTGCCTGTAGAGGACGACGTGTTGGATAACAGTCATCGAAGTTCGAATCGAACTCGGCACGGTGGGTGTGGAAATCATCGGCGGGAAACGGGCCAACCTCTAACGGGAAACCTGGTCGGCATTTGCCAGGAAGCAGCCACGGTTGCTGAATCGAATGCAGCCGCACGAACACAATGAGAATGAGCCAAGCAGAACCAAAGTCAGATAGATAGATATTGAGTACTTGAAGTATGAGGCATCGTGTCGGTTCGCATTGTGGCTCGCGACAGAGACAGAATCAGATGACACACTGGCCCAGTCCGGCGACCGGGAGACAGTACGACGGGGATCCTTGTCGTCAGGTTCAACTCGTTCCTTCCACTCGGCGTAGACGACGGACTCGTGGAATCTAGTCGAGCTTGGCGTCTACAATACCGGTACAGTATGATAATCTCTTGCATGGTGCAAGGGCTCTCGCTCCCTTACAGCCCCCTGAAAGCCTCCATGGGGGCACACGAGAAGCCCCCTGGAGCCCACAAGCTACGCCAGCTCTTCTCACCAGAGCTTTCTCATTCCTCTTTTCGAGTCGCACTCCTCAAGTCTCCACCTCCACCATGTTCTCCACCAAGTCCCTCGCCACTCTTCTCTTCTCCGCGGTGGTTGCCATGACGGCGTCGGCCGCCATCTCGCCAGGTGTGACTGACCGCACCACGCCAGTGTTCAAGTTCGGCACGCCCACCTTCCTCGGCTCGGGCTGCCCCAAGGACACCGTCGCCATCGTGACGTCGACCGATGGCCAGTCCGTCTCCGTGTTGTTCTCCACGTACAACGCCGCCACGTCCAACGGCGTCCAGCGCGACCGCAAGTCCTGCAACCTGGCTGTGCCTGTCGACGTCCAGTCAGGCGTCACGCTCGGCATCTTCCGCGTCGACTACCGTGGCAACGTCTTCGTCCCCAACACCAACGGCTCCTACGCTCAGTTCGACGCCGAGTATTACTTCGCTGGCCAGCGTGGACCGACTGCCATGCAGAAGTACGCGCCAGGCACGTCCAAGGACCTGTTCCTGAGCAACGAGATCCCCGTGGCGGCCGTCGTGTGGTCTCCGTGCGGCGCGTCGACCAACTTCCGCGTGAACAGCGCCATCACGGCCTTCAAGGTGGCGCCGAAGGACCCCAACGACGTGCAGATCGCCATCGACTCGGTGGACACGACCGTGCAGACGGGCTTCCGCTACTACCTCACGTGGAAGGAGTGCAACGCGTAAGCGTATCCGTCGATGAACAGCTCAGGGTTGAGCTGTCTTTCTATCATACCGCGTAGTAAGATCGTCTAGTGTCCTCAATAACACGTAGCACGCACTCTATTCATCTGACTGGTTGCCTTGTATCGTCGTACTACAGTACGCTTGCCCACACTTTTCTTCGTTGTCCCACGGAGCTTCTAAACCTCTTCAATCTCGTCGGAGGCTTCTTCTGTTTTCTGAGGCAGCTGCGTTAGGAGAAGCAAGCGGTCGATTCGATCCTTGTCTTCCTCAGGAAGACTCGCTGCCTTTGCTAGTGTCTGCGCACGGTGCAAGACGACTCTGGCGTCGTCCCATCGCTTCAGATGCACAAGCTGCTGGCCATAGTTGAACAGTACAACCGCAATCTCTCGGTCAATCGGCTGGTCGGCTGAGCTTCGACCTGCACGGGTCTTATCGTACGTCTCGACTGCCTGTCGGTAGTAGTTCTCGGCGGCACGCTGCTCCCCTCTGTTGTGATAATATCCGTCAGCATTCGACCAGACTGAAAAGCTCATGCATTGAACACGTACTGGTCTTGGTAGCACTGAGCGATGCGGTCCAACACGACCACGCGTCCGACGTTGCGCTCTTCGGAGTCTCTCACGTACGGCACGCTACTCAGCGCATCCAAGTAGAACCTCGTCGCCTGACTGGTCTTCCCCAGCGTCTCAAACTGCGCCGCGACCAGGAACGCCATTTCAAACAAGTGACGATCTAATAAAAGGCAACAACGATGAGCTCATGAAAGACAGGGAGGGAAGAAGTCCACTACGGTACACACCCTGGGCATTGGTCGACTTGACGATGGAGTACGCCTGCAGACAGTTCTGCAGTGCAGCCTCGCGATCCACCTGATCAGTAGTACACTGTCAGTTGAATCCAACACAATATAATTAGCATAACTCAGTTGCAATTCTCACCTTCTGTGCGTTCTCGCGGGCCTTGTCCAGTAGCGTCGCGACCTGACGCGCCGGTGCACTTTCTCGATTCTGCGGGTCATTTTGGACACCTTGCTGTCAGTTCCTCCCACCATACTCGTCACCATGGAACCTCCACACAAAGCTCACCTGGTAGATCTTGACACCGGCCACACCGACGACGATCATAGCCAACAGAATGCGCACTTCCTTGCCAACCCAGCGACGGAAATCCTTCTTGAGCATCTCATATCCCGCCGATGATTCGGCGTTTCCAGTCGACGACGCGAAGCTGCGGACAGCCACCAACTGGTTGACTGGACCCTTGGCATAGTAGATGGCAGTGCTCGAAGATGCGCATCTTACGGCCGTCACTGGACGTCTACATGCGTCCACAAGCGACCGCTTGATCACCGCGCGCATCATTTTCGTCATGCGGATCTGCTCATCAAGGAGCTCTTGGATATTCTTCTCATTTTAGCCAATCAGATGATTTTGATATTAACCAATCAAAGCCCGTTTTTGACGATCTGTCCCGAATTTGAAGTTGGCCCCTACAACGGTAAACGGGACATTCGGGACACGTGGTCGTTCCGATGTTCCGTTCCGTTGTTCTGTTGGGATTTTGGATTCGGATCCTTGGGTTGTTGGTTGTGTGAGTGCAGGTCCCCTGTGTTTTGTTGGTTTTGTTGGCGTCGCCCCGCCCACGCACGCATCTTCTGATCCTTTTTCATTGGTTTTGTTGGTTTTTTCGCCAACTTGCAGACTCCCATCGCCACCAACTTTCCCTTCCTTCCCCCCGGCAAGAAGCGACAAGCACAACCAACAAAGGAAAGCGAGAGGAGAGTGCGCGACGATGTCGTCGATGAAGGAAGACCTGCGCGATGTGAACTGGAACAAGGTGTGGCCCGACCGCATGCCCGTGATCCTGCGCGATCTGGCGCCCACGAACCCGTTCAACCCGCGCAACTTGTGGCCTGAGGAGAAGGATACGGAGGCCGCGGCAAGCGCCAAGGCCGACGACAAGGAGAAGGCCGAGAAGGAGAAGGAGGCCAAGAGCGGCAAGAAGGCCAGCGGCAAGGACGCCGCGGGCAGCGGCGCGCCTAAGCTGAAGAAGGCCGACATGATCCGCCTCCAACTGGCCAAGGACAAGCTCGAGAAGCAGAGCAAAGTGGACGAAGAGAAGCTGTCGAACGTCAAGAAGTCGACGAACCTCATCAGCATGAAGATGACGACGCCGACGGGGCGCTTGAAGCAGCTGTACGAGATCCTGAAGGAGTGCTGGAAGAAGAAGGAGTTCACGGACGCCGTGGACACGCTGTGGGAGATCCAGCGCACGCAGCTCGTGCCGTCGCGCACGGCCGTCGGCGTGGACGGTCGCAAGAAGTCGGACAAGCAGCGCAAGGCAGAGGAAGAAGAGGACGACAAGCTGCGTGAGGAGCTGCGTGTGGTCCACAAGAAGTACCGCAAGTACTCGAAGCTCGTGAACGGCTACCTGGAGAACCGCGACCTCATCGAGTTCCAGCTCACGGAGATGTCGGACCGCCTGCCGCCACTCAACATGCACCACATGAACAAGTTCATTCTCGACGACTGGCAGCGTACAGTGCTCACGCACATTGACAACAAGCACTCAGTGATTGTGTGTGCGCCGACCAGTAGTGGTAAGACCGTGCTGTCGTCGTACGTGTCGGTGGTCGGAGGCAAGGTGCTGTTCATTGTGCCTACGGATCCATTGGCGTGGCAGGTCGCGGCGCTGTTCCAGGCCATGGTCAAGGGTACGGTCGCGCTGATCACGGAGGGTACGGTGTTCCTGCCGGACGAGTTCAAGGTCGCGGTGGGTACCCCACGTGCCGTCGAGTCGGCGCTTGTGGATCTCGGCTACGACTTTGAGTACGCGGTGTACGATGAAGTCCACGATCTCAACGGCGTGGAGGGTGACGCGCTCGAGCGCATTATCAAGGCCGTCAACTGCCCGTTCCTCGCGCTGTCGGCGACCATCGGCAACGCCGACAAGCTGCTGCAGTGGTGGAAGCTCCACCACGAGCGCGAGATCCACTTGCTCGAGTACAAGGGCCGTTTCATCAACTTGCAGCGCATGATCTGGCACGAAGAGACCAAGAAGCTTGAAGAGGACAAGACCAAGAAGATCCAGGAGCTCGTGACGCTGCACCCGTGTGCTGGTGTCACGCTCGAGTACCTCGTGAACGAAGGTTTTGAGAGCGGTGACCTGGCGTTCACGCCGCGTGATACGTTCGCGCTGTGGAAGGCCATGGAGAAGTACTACCCGATGGACAAGATCGAGGACGTGGCACCTAACAAGTTCTTCCAGTTGATTGACAGCGAAGCCCCTGTCGTGGCGGCTCCTGCTGTTGCTGGTAAGAAGGACAAGAAGTCCAAGAAGGACAAGGAGAAGGACGACAAGAAGAAGAAGAAGAAGTCGAAGGACGATGAGGAAGAGGAGGACGACGGAGCTGAGGTGGATCTCGGCACGCGCTGCCACCGCATCACGCTGATGGAATCCAAGCGTTACGAAGATGCCATCAAGAAGCGTCTTCAGGCGCTTGCCAAGGACGAGCCAAAGGCGACCCAGGAGCTGCTCAACTTCTTCGCGCCGACGGAGGCACTGCGTGACACGCTTCTCGACGTGACCGATGGCGCTGACGCCAACGGCAACTCGGTCGACGTGTACCCGCTGATTAACCAGTTGTGTCAGAGAAGCCTGACGCCTGCTATTGCGTTCCAGCTTGACTCGGTCCGCTGTCGTCAGTTGTTTAACAAGTTGCTCGCGTCGGTGGAAGCCGCCGAGGTGGCGAGATACCCAAACTTCCGCGAGAAGGTCGAGCTCGAGTACGCTGAATGGGAGAAGTCTCAGGCCGAGCTCAAGAAGCGCCAGGCGAAGGTCAAGTCCAAGGACAAGGAAGATGAGGCACGTGAGACGCAGGCTTTCGAGGAGCGTCCACCGCCAGATATCTACGCGCCGCACCCAGAGTTCGTGCTCACGCCTGTGGGCTACCGCCTCTCCGCGACGGAGTTCAAGGAGATCCGCTGGCAGTTGCGTCGTGAGCTGTCGGAGGATTCCGATGATGGCCACCCACTCGTGCGCTCGCTGCGTCGTGGTATCGCCATTTACGCGCAGAACTTGCCTGCCGGCTACTTGCGCATCGTGCAGTCGCTTGCGCAGGCCGGCCGTCTCGCCGCCGTGTTCTCCGATGACTCGCTCGCGTACGGTGTCAACATGCCGTTCCGTACGTGTGTGTTCTGTGAAGATACCTCGGAGGGCGCGTTGACCTCGCTCATGGTGCAGCAGATGGCTGGTCGTGCCGGTCGACGAGGCCTCGATCGCCAGGGTAACCTCGTGTTCGCTGGTCTGAGCTGGAACCGCATCCAGTTCTTGATGCGTGGTCTGCTGCCAGACGTCACTGGCCGCAAGTCGCTGTACCCGACGGTCTCGCTGCAGCGTCTGCTGACGCCACACCCAGACGCCGACACGATCAACCGCATTGTCTCGCACCCTCTGCACGAGTTCATGACGAGCGATGTCAAGAGCGACGAGGACGCGACGTCGTACCTAGCCAAGTCTGTCAAGTGGATGGCCCACTTCGGTCTGCTCACGACCGACTACAAGCTCAACGTGGATCGTTCGGTCGCCAAGCTCATCTGGGAATGCCGCGACGACTGTGCCGAGGCTGTGGGTATCTACTGGATCACGGAAGCCATCTACAAGGAGTTCCACCACAAGCCAGGTGATGTCATCGCCAACCAGTTGGCGCTTTTCAACATGCTGCTGCGCGTCGTCGGCCGCGAACAGTACCACGCCGATCTTCTCCACGCCACCAAGCTCGCGCCGCTGGAAGGACAGGACGCCTGCTGGGAGCTTGTGTCGAAGCTGCTGGAGACGTACCAGGAGAAGCTGGAGGCCCTTGGACCTGATGCTCCTGCCGAGCTGCGTCTCAAGGTCAACCTCGACGACCCTCTGGACGGCTACGTGTTCCGCACGATCGTCGACAACCTCATCCCTGTTGGCTTGGGCACGTTCCAGCTCGACTTGATCAAGAAGCGTCTTCGTCACGTGGGCGATCGCCTGCGACTCATGCACAACATCCTCATGTACAGCGGTCGCTACGGTTTGTTGGAAGAGATCGTGCGAAAGTGCTTCCGTCGTATCAAGTGGATCTTGATCGACTCGGAAGTGTAAGCTACCACTGGTGTCTTCACGCGGAATCAAGACCACGACAACAAAATAGGTCAGCAACTTACAATGTGGGAATGTAGGGGTGTGATGCTCATTTCACGAGATGAGGCCGCGCGTTACACGGTCAGTCGGTCGGTTTTGTTGTGCTTTAGTTGGTTGTTACAGGCGTCCGTCCGTTCAAGTCGAGTACGGCGTATTGTTAGATCCCACGAGACTCGACCAGTCAGCCAAGCGAAGAAACGGCATCCGTCCTCAAGGCAGCAGCGGAGCCATCGCCAGCATCGACATGACTAACGCGCAAGATGCACTGCGGGCGCTCGACGTGCGCCGCGCGCCCGCCACAGTCATCGGCGGCTCGAGAGCGAGCCGGTCTCAGGCGGATCCTGAGCCCGTCCAGGAGCAGCGACGGCCATTCACGACCATGGGCGGGTCCCTCTTCGACTTGAACGCGACGCACCGTGCGTCGTCAACACCAACGAGACTCTCGACGCCGCTGCATCCAGTGGGAGCCACGACTTCGCGTGGAAGATCAGCAGTGGACGCCCAGCCATCACACGAGTTCGACGTGCGCAAGTTCGTATCCGACCAAAAAGGCAGCGAGCCTCTGCACAAGAGCGCGTTGTTTCGATCGAGCACCGTCCTCGACGACGAGATCTCACGGCTAGCCAGCTCACGAGGGCCCTCCGCCAGTAAGAAGAGGTTGCCACGCATGGAGCACGTACCCAAGTCGAGCTCCAACTCCAACCAGACGCCAGTGGGGCCAGTGGCTGAAGATACGACGGTCTCACACTTTTACACCCTCGAGAAGATGGCGGAGAGCTGCTTCCACGCCGTCCAGAGCAAGCAGCACAAGACGTGGCAGTTCTTGCCTGGAGCAGAGGAGCGGTCCAAGAGCAGCAGCGGTGTCAGCGCGAATGCTAGCAGTGGTGGAGCCAATAGCCTCACGAATATCGAGAGACCGTCACGTCGCGTGGACGTGCTCGACTTGGAAAAGTGCTTCGACCTCGCGATGCAGTTCGTGCAGAACAAGTCGCAACACCAGTGGACGCAAAGCAACTCGGCGACTACGACGAGCCAGCAGGAGATGGCAACGCTGGACCGAGACGTCATGACAATCGAGGCAAAAGTCATGCAGCGCCAGGCATCCTTCGTACCACCGCGGGTCAAGTTAGCTTCAGTTGAGGACACCAGCGACAGCGTGGTTGTCGAGACGCTGAGCGACGACCAGAAGTCGCTAGCACGGACGCTGTTCGAGCAAAAATGGTCGGACGTCGTTCTCGGGGAGATCGAAGCCATGCTGACGACGTCGTTTCTGGAGCAAGGCTCGCTGCTGCGCAAGACCCGAATCCGATATGGCAAGTCGTTCTTCAAGCTCGAGTGGCTGTACAACGATCGATCGAAAGAGCTGTCGGAGACACGAGATGCGCTGGACAAGACAAGAGAGGAGCTACGACTCGTGAACGAAGGCCACGCGCAAGACACGGAGCAAATGAAGGAGCAGTACGAAGCCGAGATACGTCGACTGAGTGTCGGGTTCGAGAGCCGTCGAGAAGAGATGGAGCGCAAGGTGACGGAGTCGAAAGACCAAATGACCAAGATGGGCGATACGATGAAGACGCTGAACACGATCTTCCGCCAGATGCGAGAAGATACGGAGAAGGTCAAGGCCGTGGAGCTGCGGGAGAACTACATCAAGCTGGAGAAGAAGCACGAGGCGGCCAAGGAGGAGCTCGAGCGGCTACGGCCACTCGTACAGGTTAACCAGCGACTCCACGACGAGAAGGCTGCGCTGCTTGCTGAGAATCAGACGCTGCTGGACAAGATCGCAGGCTTTGACTTGGTCTTGATGGCAAAAGACGCAGCGATCGCGAATCTCATGGAGCAGCAGAGCGAGATGATCGCCGAGCAGGAGCTACGCGCCGCCCAAGAAGACGAGCTACGTCGACTGGAAGAGACGAAGGCTGCCGAGGATGAAGAAGACGACGACGACTGTGGCGTCGGTGGTGGCGATGGAGAGGACCAGGCTTCGAAATCACAGAGACGGAAAGGCAGAGGTGGCTCGGCAGCCGTCTGCGTGCGGTGCAAGGAGAGCTTACGCACCATGTCCCAAGGCGGCACTCTCCTCGGCACCCAAACGACGAGTCCTGCGGTGGTCGACAGTGATCTCATGCGAGACATCCCGCAATCCAACACCGTCGACTTCAAGAAGAAGCGCATCCAGTGCCTGTACTTCCGCATCCTTCTGCCCAATCTACGAGGTCGACGCCCACAACGCGAGGTGTCGTGGACGCTGAGCTGCATGCGCTCGATTCTCTTCGCCAAGCAACTCGACGACATGATGTGCAAGCGCAGCGGCGGCGCGTTTCCGCTTCGCATCCGCATGCCCGAGTTTGTGTACTCGTGGTTTTCGCCGTGGAAGTCGCTTCGAGAGGAGAAGGCGATTCAAGATGCAGGCGGCGACGGGGATATGTACGCGGAAGACAACGTGCAGAACGAGAAGGATCGAGACGTGGCCACTTCACCTGCGATGGCGGCAAACAAAGAGCGACGCACTGAGGAACAAAGGCAGCTACAGGCCGATGAAGACCGCTGGTGCTTGTACTACGGCGTCAAGGCGCTGGTTCAAGAAGGATATCTGGAAGCCAAGCTGTTCCTATCGCTGCTCGACGAGAAGTATGGAGAAGACGAGCAAGTGTTCATGCTGTACTGCTACCGCGTCCTGGACGTGTTGCTCGGCGGCAAGCTCAACTGGGGCCCACTGCGCGACCACGTGAGCTACGAAGTGTTCAACTACCAGTATGAGAAGCAGTTCAGCAGTCTGTGCAACGCGACGTCGTCGTCCGACTTGATGAAGACCATTGAGGCAGCATCGGTGGTGCGGGTGCCCAAGACGATTTGGATCTCGCCGTTCCACGCGTCACTCGCCACGAGCATTGTTCTCAGCAAGGCCACAGAGGCGGAGCGCACGGCATTAGACAAGAAGCTTCTTGAGTATGCGGTCACGAATCTGTCCCCACAGGAACGGCCGACTGTGTACCTCACGTCAGCAAACGCTGCGATACCAGGATACCATGCCGGATACATGGATGACGAGAAGAACAGACACAAGAAGCGACCTGGAAGCGTGGACGAGGACGAAGAGGAAGGTGACGAGAACGCGAAGCCGCTCCAGTTCGTCGACGCTCATCTGTGGGTTGAGCTGATGATGATGGAGTACAAAGAGGAGCAAGCCCATCGTCGAGCGGCGATTCGCTTGATGTTCCAGACAGCGACTTCCGTTTCGTCGCATCTTCCTGGCTACCACGGTGGGCGAACGAGCGCGACGAGTATCGGCGCAGCGGCGATGGACATGGAGCAGTTCCGGATCATGATCCGCACGCTGAACGACGAGATCCCGACGTTCGTGGTCGCGACGCTCTTCCGCGCAGCGTTTATCAGAGGCAACGGCGCCGTCAATTTCGACTCGTTCCTGGAGGCGGCCGAGTACGCGCAGTTTTTCTCGTCTTGTATGCGGCTTGAAAATCCTGCGGCTTCGATCGCGCGGCTTTCAGGCGACCATCCGCTTGGCAGCAATGACGCACAGAGCGTTCGTAATGCCCCACCGGCACCAGCCCACGCTGCGATGGCCACAAGTTCACGTGCGGCGTTCGTGGTTGACAAATACTACACGCTCATGCACAAGCACGTCGAGAGTTTAACAGCTCAGCTGCCGATCTGGACGCGGACACTCGCGGATTCGTTGTCGTTCGAGTTGTCGTCGGCGCTGTTGGATGAAGACGGCCAGGGCGGCACTGCAATTGCGGATGGAGTTCATCTTCTCACAACGTTTCATCGATTGCTCGACGGGCTTTTGCTGGCGGGGCTCGTCAAGAAAGACGCGACGGGCGGCGTACTCAGTTCCAAACGGATCTTTTGCTTCGAGAAGGCACTGCAGGCGCTGTTGGACTGCGTCCGCGAAGGCGACAAGACGACAGTCGAGCAACTGATCGATGCAGTTCAGCAGAAGCTGTCGGTCAAGCGCGTGCAGAGTCTTTTCCGCAAGCACTTGCAGAGGGACGAAGGTGCGCCTCTTGTAATGCGGCCACTGTTCCACCCTTTCTATTCGACGAAGCGTACGATCCATCGCTTGCGGCGGGCCGAGCGACCGCTGAAATGGCTTCTGTTCGTCATCTGCGACGTGTTCCGACGATCACTTCGCGTCGACCACGTCCACTGGCTTTTGACGGAGCTCAGCGGTGTGAGCAGTGTGATGAGACAGTGTACAAGCGGTAGTGGACGTCGAATCGAGAGCAACTCGGTGAACGGCGGTATCGGTCCGGCACCAAAGCCTCTGCTCGTGGAGCTTCTATACGACGCGTTTGTGGAACGATTCGGGACGCGATGGGAAGCCGAGAAGCTTCTCCACGACGTGTTCGTCAACTGCCGCGCGTACGTGCGCGAGAACCACCAGCTCGTGATTTTGTTCTCGTACTTGTGCTGCATGAGCGACGCCTCTCCTGACGACCGGCTCATGGCCCAGAACGAAGCTGTGGCGTTTCTATTGGCGATCTTCCGCTGCGGCTTGCACCAGTTCACGATCATCAACCCGTCGAGTCCACTCTCACCGGCGCAGCATCTCGACGACGACTACGAGGCCAGTCATGCGGATGAAGAGTCGCCTGTCGACCAAGATCTGATCAGTCTGGCAGTAGCGGATACCATGCTGTCGGCGGCATTTGCCAAGCACAGCGCTGACCAGTTGCAGCGAATCAAGGCGCGGCTCAACGAACAGGCCACGATCTGGAAGACCCCTGGACTTGCTGGTGTGCCTGCAGCCATGCTGAGTGGCAGCTTCGTATCAGCCGGGGGAGGAGGAGCAGGCGGTCTCGTACCGGAGCAGTATCTTGCAGCAGACGCCTTCCTCGTGCTGGCGCTGCACGAGTGGAAGCGATACATTCAACACCGCCTCAACGAGCTGCGAGTGGTCTGCTGCTCCATGGAAGACGAGATCACGCAGTTTGGCCAGTCGCTGCCTGTCGATACGATCGCGACGATGCTGCAGAAGGCGAACGTTTCGTTCAGCAACGTCGAGCTGTGTACGGTCTTCCGACGCATGTGCCTCACGGAGCCCCGAGTCTCCACGCAGTCGGCTTCTAATACCAAGCAGAACACGGCGAGCAACGTGAACGTGACGCTGTCGAGTCCAGTGGATCATCTCAGCGACAGATTCGCAGCCGCTTGCTATCCTTTGCTGGCGAGAGAGACGCTTGTTGAGCTGCAGCGGCTGGAGAACTCGTCTGCAATGCCGTTCAAGTTGCTGCCTCCATTGGAGGAGAAGACCCGATTCCTCATGGAGTCGTGGCGAGCGTACGACAAGCCGTGCCGTGAGCTACTGGACGAGCTGCGTCGACTCGGAAAGAACAACGACATCCAAGCCGACGCGATTTCAAGACGAGCACCTGTCAACGGAGAGCGTGCCATCCAACACCAAGTGCTGTACCTCAGCTCGTCGGTCTCATCAGACAAACTGTCGAGCCAGGACGTCGCCCAGCTCGAGGCACTCCACAAGCTCTTTTTAGAGCGACTGGACAAGGTGCTCGAAGAGCTCACACGCCAGCCAGAGCGTAAGGCCACCAGTGGTCGTCGATCTTCATCCGTGAAGGCCCTCGCAGACCTCGCGCAGTCTCGTCGTACAAGCACGCAATTCAATGGGAACCCTGGCATGGACGACGAGGCGAAGGAAGGCCTGTTGAACTCGCGGTCGCTGCTGGTGAATGAAACGTGGAAGATGTTCCGACAGCTACTCGTTAGCTTTTCGAGACTGCGTGTGCTGGCAGGATTGGGCAACGGCCCTTTGCCCGACAAGTGGGACTTGGCAGCGGTGGAGTCAGGGTCTCCGGCAACAACGACTCGTGCTCCGGCAACGGCGTAGAGCTCACAATCGAGCACGCATCAAGGGTGATCCCGTCAATGGACGGCTACAACCCTGAGCAATCGGTCAACAATGAAGCATACGTGTTACTCGAGCGAGTTGAGGAGGGCAACGAGGCCCTCTAGTCATGCGTGAGGCTGTGTGCTGCTCACGACTAACAAGATTTCCACGTGAGGTAATAGTAGCGAAAGCCCGTCTGCACGGTCGTGTCCACCGAGTCGATGGCGATCTGCACGTCGTTGGGGTCCTTTGGCGCCACCTTGAAGGCCGTGATGGCGCTGTTCACGCGGAAGTTGGTCGACGCGCCGCACGGAGACCACACGACGGCCGCCACGGGGATCTCGTCGCTCAGGAACAGGTCCTTGGACGTGCTTGGCGCGTACTTCTGCATGGCAGTCGGTCCACGCTGGCCAGCGAAGTAGTACTCGACGTCGAACTGCGCGTAGGAGCCGGTGGTGTTTGGGACGAAGATGTTGCCACGGTAGTCGACACGGAAGATGCCGAGCGTGACGCCTGACTGGACGTCGACAGGCACAGCCAGGTTGCAGGACTTGCGGTCGCGCTGGACGCCGTTGGACGTGGCGGCGTTGTACGTGGAGAAGAGCACGGAGACGGACTGGCCGTCGGTCGACGTCACGATGGCGACAGTGTCCTTGGGGCAGCCCGAGCCGAGGAAGGTGGGCGTGCCGAACTTGAACACTGGCAAGGTGGTTGTGTCCTTCAACGAGCCGTCGGCTGACGTCGCAGTGGCGAGAGGAGAGCATCAGCGCGACGACCGACTTGATGAGAATCATGGCTGAGGTTGTGGCTTGGGGAGGGCAGCACATGCCGTGGATGGTGAGACTCGGCCACGAAGGGATCATCACCAAGACATCGACAAGCAGATCTGGAGGCCCAAGCGGGTCGTCTATCTGATTCTGTGTCGATCGTGCATCGGCTCAGAAGATCAAGTCCATCGCGTTGGCTCTGCTCAAATGGACACAGGACTGGCATCACGCAACGATCGACTTCCTACAGACCATGAGCATTCAACCATTCGACTATGGAGTCTGTAGTGTTTGGCTGGTGGTACCGACATACGCGTGTGTTTCTGAAGCTCCTGCATCCTTGAAACACGTGGCTCTACTCTTGCCTCGCACATTCTGCCGATATATGTGCTTGAAAGTAAACTCTATTGAGTTACGTCGTTTGGGGTGACTAACTTGGGCTGGTCTGACCTGGGTCAGTGCGGAGGCGAGAGTAAGGCATAATGTGCCCATTTGGTGATCTGGAGGACATCTGCCATCATGCGGGTTTTACCGTTGTGAAGGCGTAGTGTGGGCCAACACTGTGTGGGGTCCTCGGGAGCGCGGTGGTCCTTGAGTTGGTTGATGATCATGGCACTACGGCGAGAGATTGGAATTGCTTTGCAGATGCAAATTCTGCCGATATGTGCACGTCAGGTGATAAGTCAAGTCTCTGTCTAAAAACGCACGCGTTGTGCATTCGAGTCCACTACAGCAAACTCGCTTCTACTTGAAAGTACAGTAATCCCCCACTTTTTGATACCCAGCTAAATTTGGGATCCTCCTGAAATATATATTTGTAGTTTTGATTTTTGAGCCTATGACCATTAGCCAATCTGATTTCCTTACAATTTCTATATATACGCAGGATGTCAAAAAGCGGGGGATGACTGTCTATGTATTATGGGGAATTTACATTTCACGCACGTTTTTTAGAACTATTTACCGTTCGTCATCCAACGAGCAACCATCACTTTATAGCCAATAGGCATCGACTGTGGCCATTCTTTCGGCTGCGTCCAAACTGTCACTTGTTACCTTGCTGTAGCCTGGTCAAGCCAACAAATTGCCCTTGCACACTCTGTGCCACATCCACATGCACTTTGCCGCCCCCCTGTGTACATCTTGTACCATGTAGACTTCTTGTCGCCTGTATACAATCGATTACCCCTCCTTGGCTTCTAAACATGCAGGCAATGCAAATGCCTAGGCACATATTTCGAAGTACACATCAAGGGTCTTAGAGGGCTATAGGTCACAGGAGGTCTACATGCAACAGGATGGGGACTGGTGACACAGAGTCTACGTCCGACAGGGAGATGGCTGCACGGATAAAGGTTTTCAATCGGACGCCTCGAGTTGCAGAATGAGGAATTATACGAGTCCGAACGGTAAATAGTTCTAAAAAACGAGCGTGAAATGTAAATTCCCCATAATACA
>JAADWY010000446.1:0-26410 GCA_023336355.1 Pythium dissotocum
GCGTGGTGGATATGCTGGATCAGACGACAAATGACACAAACAGGTTTTAGCCAATCAAAAACCAATAGTCCCTATTTTAAACGAATCCGACCACCGCATTCTGGAACCTCACGCGCAGACACGAATGCGCGCTAGTTCGATGTGTTCCACTACGATTCGCGCATACCCGCTGCCCATGAATGTTAATGTAATTGAATGAAGAACGGCACCGTTGAGATCACGTGAAACGGATCAAAATGGACTTCGTTTCTTGTCGAACAGTGGTGTGCTCTAGCACCAAATGCTGGGAGACGGTTCCACGTCCATTTTGGTCAGGATCGCTCCAGGAAACTGGTATGGTAAGGCTCACTGCACTGGTAAAGTTGCTAGAGTCCTTTGTTGGGTCTGGAACTTTGCCGCGGTTCTCACGTCGAGCTCGCTTGTAATCGTGAGCGCGAGCCCCGCGTTCGTTTTCGCGCTGCAGAAGCAGTACCAGCATCATTGAACCACGGGGATAGATCGCTATCTGGCGATGGCTGGCGTAATTCTTGGTGGAGACTGTTCGGAGGCGGCGTGTGCACTCAACTGTTGATCCTGTGTGGCGGTTGGAATGCATTTTGCACAATGTCTGGCCCGATCGCCATCTCAATTTGCCAGATTCATTCTAAAACTCTCCTAACATTCCCATGTGGGAGTTAGTAAACCAATGTAACTTATTTGCAACGTTCGGTTCTTTGCAGTAACGATTTAGTAATGCAACTGATGTTTCGTAACGGATTAGCATCATTCTCTGGAGATTAATAACGAATTAGCCATTTGGCCCAAATTGGGCGAATAGTGACCGCATTGTGGTCATCTAACCTTAGATGACGATAAAGCCGTCAATATACTACCTCTCGGCAATGAAAGGGTTAATCGACCTACAAGCTCTGGACTATTCGTCGACCATCAATCTCAGGAAGACAACCTTCACTCAGTATGCACGCCGAGTTGGTGAGTACATGACGATCGCTACCTGGTTGTAGTACGCACGCTTCTACAAGTCACGCTCTTTTCCACTTCAGGGCGACTTTCTTCAAGTTGACCAACTCTGTTGTTGAGATAACCCATCATGCTTGGAAATGGGCCAGCTGGGTTGACTGTGTTGATACGTTGGGCTTTGCCGGAAGCCTTATCAGCCACGCGAACTTGGGCAGCTGTTTTGGCGTCGTAGGTAACGAACTTGGAGCGGAGCTGCATGATTGGGATTGGTGTTAGTGGAAGGCCAGCAGCCGGGGACGTACTTTAACAGCATCAGTGAAGTCACTGAGGGCTTTCACGCGCCCACGAGGCCAGCACGCTGCTCACAATGGCCGACGTCAGTGGCGAGTGCTTCATCCTCCCTCCGCGACAATAATATGCAGTTGGCGGGACTCTGGGCCATGGCGCTGGCGCTGCTACCACAGCCGCTGGCGGGCGTGGTGCCGAGCAGCTACGCGCAGGACGATAACGAGCGCCACCGCAAGCTTTGCCGTGGCCAGCTCGCCCGCCACAATGCCAAGCTGCGCAGATCGCCTGGGACGACGCCAAGTAATTATTTACATAAGATCCACGCGCCTCACACTCGAGCCCACGAACGATTTCACCCTTCCGGCGTCAGACGCTGACTGGGCGAACGGTAATGAGGACAGTAAGTCAATGTTCGGACGCGCGGACTTCTTGTCAGGTGCCCGGTCGCGTGGTCCAGGAAGAAGCTGACAATCGTCACCAAGTCCAGCACCACCGGTATGTGGTTGCTGATGACTCCATTGAAGACGGTCAAGTCGAGCAACTGATTGTGACCCAATTGCTCATCTCGCCCTCCGCCATGGAGAGCCAGCCCGCGACATTAAGGGCCAAACCACACAAGCACACAGGGCTAATGGTGCGGTACTATCCAAGCGATGAGGGCGTGCTGACCATAAAGTTGAATATGGAGAGATGAGACTAACGACATTCCCATCACATGCCACCTACCCGACAACAGATATTAGCCGAAGAGAAGCCCTCAGCTTGATCCGAGTTGCTGACAGAACCCGACACTTCTGCCACGCCTCGAGGTAACTCTTGCCTTCCAAGGTTCACGAATTTTTGGGGACGAATGCTCACATTAGCTTTGATTAGTCTTAAGTAAACGTTTATTACAATTTGTGGTACTCATATTTGAAATACTTTAGAATTAGACAAATTAGACTTGGAAGGACCTGGCCCAGGCAGAAATATGCACGTAGGCCGAAGGCCACGAACATATTTTAGTCAGAACGTAAAATGCCAGTTTAAGAGAGATCTGCCAGTTTAAGAGAGAGAAAGGAACGGAGCATGGCAAATTGTGATTGGCTGATGAAATCCCCCATCGTGCTCCATTAGATCGAGCCCCCTCTAAATCGATACTGACTGGCATGTGCTTGATTTTGTTGCGGGAGTTCCAGAGCCCCAACGGCGCCAAGAAAATCATACGATCCTGTCGAGCTCGCGGACGCCGTCGAGCGTGTGTTGCGTGGCGAGTCGAGCCCGCTCGTCAGCAAGGAGACAGGGATCTCGTACAGCGTGCTCAGGAAGAACGTGCGCATGTGACCGCCGGCGGTGCAATCGTGGCGAAGAAGCGCGGCCCACGACCAGTGTTGGCGGAGGACTCTATTGTGTATGGTTGGCCCTTTGTTATATGATGTTGGCTCCCGAGGTTCTGATTGGTCATAAAGTGTTTACGAGGCATACAAATCCCTATATGTTTGAGCTCCCTTAAACTGATTCGCACGATTTTCGAACATCTGGTTTTGAATGCTACTGGTTGATTGGATATTTCTTCGGACTCACCATTCTCTCTGAGACTGCATAGGCGAGGATTCGCGGTGACGGCGGTCGCATCGAAAACCCACAAAAACTGCCTTCAGGCGAGTTCGTGAGCTTAAGCTTCAAAATTCTCCCTTAAACTGGCATTTTACGTTACTACACTATAATATAGAGTATATTATGCTGTGGTAGCCAACGCCATGAGCACCCTGCTTTGATTCTCTCAATGCTCCGAACGTCGACTTCGAAGGCACAGCAGTTCACTGGACACCTTCTTGATAATACGACCTGTTCGCAGCTCCAGATCGTAGACTCTTGCGTCACCTTGCTCTCTTCGACGGACACGACTGATTTTTGCCTTGTAGTTTTGGCGGTTCGCCACATCTCGCGTCTCAGTGTCCTGTCGAGGCCTCCAAAGAATGTAGTCACCGATCTCGTACTTGATGGCCTTGGGTTTCTCATCCACCCCATCGAAAACACGGATTCTATGAGTCTGTATGGCCTCAAACACTGTGCCGTTGGCCGCTCGGATATCGTAAAACCACGATGCTTTGATTCGTCGAAGGATTGTACCTTTGAACCAGCGATGTTGGGTGTAGAAAAGCACTTGATCACCACGCTTGAAGACATGGTGAGGGTCATCATCATCGTCCGAGCTCATGATCTGGGGCGTTGCGATCTCTTCTCCGCTCTCAGACTCGGACTCGGACGACGACGTGAGCTCCGCGAACTTGCACGATTCGTTGACACGGCGAAAGCCGTCGCCAGTCGGACGGATCCGCATAAGATCTCTGAGGTTGTACATGTGACTCATCGGCTGGCGTTGTTGTACGACGCGTGAACGATGGCCTGGGCCTCGTGGCTGGTTGCTGCGATCGAATTTTGGAATCTCGACGCCAATGTGGATGACCTCACCGTGCCAACGGACTTCTTTCTCACCTTCTTGGTCGAATTTTGCGATTTCAGACGATTTGCACGGTGTAGCTGCTTTTGCAAAGTGATCGGCGTAGTTGGCGATGCGTGTTATCTTCAGTGGACTCTTTCGTGATGGCGAGTTGGTCTTCTTTCCAGTTGTGTCGGGTGCTGTGATCGCCGACATGTCCAGGTTGAGAGACAACACTGCTTGCGGTGCCTCTGTAGTGGCTGCCGGATTGGAGACGACAGGCATGCTGTTCGAGTTGAAGCTGGTTTGAGTCGTACCCGAATCCAGTGAGTCAATCGTCGGAACATCTTGCTTGTCTGACTCAGCTCTCGCTTTTATGTCGGTCACAAGAAGGCGTTGGGCTCCAAATCCACGCCGTTTTCGAATAAATCGCAACAGTGACCGCAGCAAGACCACGGAGGCTTCGAGTTTGGTATGCTTTGCCAGCGGTGGAAATTCGGCGAGAGTAGTTGCGGGAGTCGTGACAGCAGATGCGGTCATATCCTGAATAGTCGGCGTTGCTGGGCTCTCTGCTGGCCGAGATATCACTTGTGGCGGTGGGTGCGGGTCTTGCGGCACTGGCGCGACTACTGGTTCTTTATCACTCGCCGTGATATCAACGACTGGCATCTCCGTCGGGAGTTGTGGTGTTCGTGATGCTCCATGATTGTTCGCGAGGGCGTTCGTATCGCTCGTGCTAGTGGAATCAGGTACGCGGTCACCGCTTGCTTGAGTGACAGCCACGAGACTTGGATCGTTTGAGATAGAGGGCTGACTTGCATCAACTGCACATGTCCTCGGCGCGTCTTCATGGCTCGGTAGTGGGTCTGGAATCACAACTGGATTGGTGGAACTGTCATTGAGCGTGTTCCGTTTCGTCGCTGATCGAGGCGGGAGGATCAAGTCTTCCCACTGAACGCACTGACTCGGTCTCGGCTTCGTCTGGGGGCGATGTTCCACTGCACGCACCTTCGGATGAAGCGTGGCAGCTTGTTGCGACGGTGTAGGCGTGTCTTCACGAAGAAAGAAGCGATCAAACTGGCAGTCGTACACCACTCGAAGCCGACTGGAGGCATCATGACTTCCCTCAGTGAGAGACGGCGTCAGGTGCGGCGTACGGAATGGATTCGTGACTCGAACGCAGCGACTGCGCGTAATCAATGGCTCCAGCAACTCGATGCCCTCTGCGTCCATCCCGAGCAATGTATTGTGCGTTGGAAACAGTGTATTGTCGTGTCCACGCAGCGGTTACGTTCGTCGTTTCACAAGTGTACCCATTTTGTCAAGATTGTGTACCCATGTTACATTCGGGCAGGTTTATCTCGATCCACACAACCCAAATCACCTGCGTCTGCCGCGCTGGTCCAGTCGCTGACGCTTGCGGCGGCTCGGGAATGCTCGGTGGCCGACTGCGATCGCCACACGCAGCTTCTGCCCACTGCACATCGTTCCGTCCAGTTTGCTCGCGGCTTCAGCTGCGTGGTGGGGCTCAGAAAAGTCCACGACGAACGCATTGCCGTCACGCTCTGCCTTGCTGAAGCCCACGACACCCGAGTAGCCTTGAATCACTGCCATGAGTGCCGACAACTCGATCGGGCGCGAGCTGGAGATGACGACGGACGAAGACTCAACTGGAGCTGACGCGGACGCCGAGACACCGCCATCCTGGCCGAAGGGCATGAACTCAGTTGCTGCTCCCCACGAGTAGTGACCGAAGCCTGGTTGCATAGGCGAGCCACCGACCTCCTGCCACATCGGGTACACGTCATCGTACCCCCAAGCTTGCTGGGGAGGGTAAAACCCCGCGTGTTGCTGTGAGTGGTGGTGTGGTGGAAGGAGAGGGGGAGGCGGCGATGCGTATGGATACGGTTGACCGAAGTGGAAGTACCCGTACGAGGGTGCCGCTTGCGTAGGCTGGAACTCGGTCTGGATGAACGGATTCGCACCGATCGGTCCAGAGGAAGCACACGCTGGGTCGTGACTTGGACCGGAGGCAGACGTTGCTGTGTGCTCACTAGCGCCGCTCATCAAGTGAGCAAAACGTGCTTCGACGACGCCAAGGTCCCCATCTTCTCTTCTTGGACGAGCCGCAGCAGAGGGCGTTGCTTCGTTGGCCGTGGCAATATGTGACTGGCTGGCTCCATGCTGAGTACTGAAGAGACTTGGATCAGCGATTACGATCGCCTGGAGGAACTTTCTGGACCCGAGAGGGTATTCCGTATTGTGAAGGCGCCGTGACGCTGCTTCAGCGTGCTCCTCGGCTTGAAACTTGACAAATGCGACGCCCTGCGACTCGCCTGTGCTTCGAACCATCTTGATGTCGACAAACTCCATTCCTTCGCATGCAGTCACACGCGACGAAATCGCTTCGTTGGTCAAGCCACGGTCGTATAGCAGCATCAACCAGCAGCGATCCTCTTCAGCGACGGGGTTGGTGTCTGGCTCGGAGTCCACAATCGCATGAGGCACTTCACTGGATGTCGACTGGCCAGCACTACTCGAAGGCACAGTAGACACGATTGGAAATGTAAACGGAGCAATTGGGGGATCCGAATCAGCATACACCAGCTACCAATGCAATCAGCAACAGTAAGCCCCTCCATTTCAATATAAAAATGCCCTGACAGCATCCTCACCTTCATCGATCCGTGATCGTCACCTTCATTATCTTCCAAAAACGACGCCAGCACTGAACTCGCGGCTGCAGCAGTGGTATACGACACATAGGCCATCGTCTTCACTCGCCCAAAACTCTTCGAGAGCTGTACAGCCTCAAAATTGTCGTACACCGAGAACATCGCCTCAAGCTCTTGCTCCGTAAACTGCGTGTATATGAAGAGTGTCAGCACATGGATGACGAGAGCAAGAAAGATAGAGAGAACCCCATACCTTGTACGTGGACGTGAAGAACAGTTTACACTTGGCAGCCGCGCGTTGTCTCCGCACTGGATGCGGTGGTAGCCGTGGTGGTGCAGGGATGAATAGAGGAGGCAAGTGGCGGTAGGCAACAGTCTGGAAGTGCAGAGCGGATGACGACGACGACGATGCCGACGAACGGCGGCTGCATCGCTTTTTGGAAGTCAGTGTTGGAGACGAAATGCCCGCCGGCGACAGACTGAGCTCGCTCAGGTCGGACAGTCGCCGCCTTACACTCGGCTCGGTGTCGCTGCGTGATCGCTCGGCGTCCGCATCGTCTGGTTCCGTGTTGCTGCGTTTCCTCCGCCCGACACTCGCGTCGGACGCGTCATCGACACTCGAGTCGCTTTCGTCAATGCTCCGATGGCGACGCTGGCGTAGCAAGACTCCTTGATGCCTTGACTGGTGGCGGTTGGGCGTGGCCTGCGCCGCAGTCGTTCGCTGTGACTTCTGGTTTGATGGCTCGAGCGTCTCACAATCAACTTGCACAGACGATGATGACCTTGCTGCTTGTCCGCCGACTGAAGTGGCTCCTTCACTGGCTGTGAACGCCGTCGCCGTCGGAGCTTTCCGCTTCGCCGCTGCCGATCCGTTGGTCACTGGCTTCTCATGCGTCTCACCTTCGTCAGGTGCGTACAGCCGCTCAATCTGGGTAATAATCCCACTCAGGACATCGGCAACTTCCTCCTCTGTCGACCGAAGAACCTGGACAACCTTCAAAGCCTTCACCACGGGTGTCTCTTTGAATGGTGAGACTCTCTTCCAGGCTTTGTGGAGCTCAGGCACGGTCATCATCGACGGAGGCGACGACCTCTGCCGCTTGCCTGGGAACGAACCACCGTCCGTATTGCTGCCATCGTCGCCTTTCTCGTCGCTGTCTTCCTGCGAGTGCTGGTTACGCTTGAGTTTGCCAGGCGCCTGCGGCTTGTGGGTCTCCGCTACAGGCGAGCTGTTCTTGTCACGCGCCACTGTCACCTACACAAACGAACACAACGCATCCTGTTAATAAACACTGCTTGGTGCTATCGTGGAATTCAAGAATGGACATATCAAACCTTCAGAATGTGTCCGTCGCTGAGTGTCATTTGATCAAACTGCTTGATGGCCTCCGTCGCACACGACGCGTCGTCGTACTGCAGGAATGCAAAGCCCTACGGACACACAAACAACGCCTTAGTATAACAGTACCATATTCGCATAGATACACACAGAACACGTACTCTCGACTTGTTGCTGCGGTCGGTCGCGACGTGGAGGTGGCGGATAGGCCCACAACGAGCGAACATTTCGCGCAGTTCCTCGGCCTTCCGATCCCGTCCACATACGATAAAAAGACGAGGCGACTGCGCAAGCAACGCTGCATCTGATGGGCGAGTTGGTGAGGGAGCTGCTGCTTGTGGCGGTACATTATCAAGCCCCGACGGCGTCTCCATCGCCGCCGCTATCGTCGCCATTTCGTGATATCCAGTTGAACTGGCGCCCTTTTCTTTCTGCTTGGCGTTGACCATCACTCTATCGAGCCAGGGTACTACTGAACCTCTTTATAAGAATAACAGTCTCATGATCCTGTGTTACGTACTAAAATGAAATATCATGAATCAGTGAAACATCGAGTCTATTGCCAACCTTTTCGTCCAGAAATCTACTTCTTGCCGCCCTGCTTCTTCTGCTTGGGCTTCTTGCTCTGTGTCTGCTGTGCGGGCGGTGCAGACTCATCGGATGTCGCCTTGCGCTTCTTGTTGTGTTGCTTCTTGTTCTGCTTGCTGTTGGTAGGCTTGGTCGTCGTCTGGGCATTTGCCTTTGGAGCCGCTGGCTCGCCGTCCATTTCCACCACGATACGAGGAGCTGCCGCAGCCGCTGCCGAGCTCATTGGCTTGGCGTCGCTGGCCTTCTTGGCCTTCTTCACCTTCTTGACCTTGGGTTCATCCGTGTCGTCACTACCATCGGCGCTCATCACACACGCCGACAGACACGTCACGCGTGGCTTGCTCAGAATCAATGCCGACGTCAGCGGCTTCACATCAGCGTTTGCCTTCTCTGGCTCAGACGCGTCGAGCGTGAACTCGGCCAAGTCCCAGACTTCCACGAGGCCGTTCGAGGCCGCGACCACGATGTACGGAAGCGCGTCGGCACCGTTCGGGTACGCGACGTCGATGCAACGGATGCGCGATGTGATCTCGGCGCTCTTGACCTTGGCGACGAGCCTGTGGAAAGATAGAGACTCAGTCAGCACCAAGATGGCTACAAGCCTTCAAAGTCAGGACAGCGGATACGTACTTTCCGTCGACCTTCCACACATAAATAAACTGGTCTTCGCCGCCACACACGACGTACTCGTCGGTCGCAAACGTCATCGCGTGGATCTTGTCACTGTGGTCGAGCACACACACGACCTCGGCGTTCGCCGTGCTGAAGACCGAGACTTCCGAGCCAAAGCCCAGCACGTATCGCGAGCCGGTCTGCGACATCTTGACCGAGTGCGCCTCCTTCTCCAGTCGACGGATGAAGCCGATACGGCCCTTCACGAGGTTCCACATGCGCAGCGTGCGGTCACGCGCCACCGACAACGCCATTTTACCACTCGGATGCACCGCCAGCGCGGTCACTTCGGCCTTGTGGCCACCGAGAATGTGCAGGCAGTTCCAGTCGGACGTGCGCCAAATGCAGATCGAGTTGTCGGCGCTGCCGCTGAGCATGTGGCTCTGGCCGAAGAACTCGAGACACGTCACAGAGCCCTTGTGCTCCATGAGCGTACCCACTTCCACGCGCTTGTTCACGTTGTAGATCCTACAATAATACACTCACAGCAAGTCATTCAAGTATTCCAGCATATAGGGCTGTATATACGTCAGCGTGGAGCTCGCTAGCGTGTACAGCAGCAACGTACTTGATGGTCTCGTCGTTGCCGCCCGAGATGAGCGTCTTGCCCTGCTTGGCGATCATGAGCGACACGCTCTTGATACACTCCGAGTGCGCCGCATAGCCGAAGGTGAGCTTCATGGCCTTCTTGTCCGTGCCCGCGGGCATCTCCCAGCCATAGAGAAGGCCTTCGTACGTGCCGACGACGATGCGGATCGTGCTCGTCATTATTGCTGCTTGTCGTATTGGTGTCTGTTGGTGGTCAGCGAGGTGAGCCAGTAGATGAAAACGTACTGCTATGCCTCCATTAAGTACGATACTGACCAAAATGACACTAATGCGGGGATCACGTGATAGTGACATGCTACAGTTCTAACGCACAAGCCCAAAATAAGAAAGTGCGAGGAGCGCTTTTTGCGCGCGTGCGAAATTCCGTTTGTGAGACGGAGAAGGAAGGAGGCGTCTACGCGGCGCGATAGAGACGCAGAGGCATCGCATGTCCTTGCCTGGGTACTGGTATGCACTTTTAAAGAATGATGCGCTGGACGCAGCACACGTCGCGCGTGATAATGCGATTGAGAGAAAGGCCGGGCGTGAGCAAGTCAAACGCCTTAGGCGCCCTGCCTGACAGCTCAGTTCTCACTGAGCACGCTTACGGAGTAAGAAGATAACGAACGCAAGAAGCAATGCAGCTGAACCTCGAGTTGACGCCTGAAGACGGATCGGATGTGAGCTTGGACCGTGGTCTCGCATCGCCGATGGGTGGCAAGCATCAGCGCGACCTGTCGCTGTCAGCCAAGTGGGCCAACAACAAGGCACTCGCACTCGAGTACCTCAAGCGCCAACGTGTACGTCCCTTTTGAAGTGCTGAAACCCCTGATCATAGTGATACTAATGAGGAATCTGTTGCGGTGAGTAGGAAGCGATTCTGTGGATTGAGGGTGTGCTGGAACGCAAACTTGAAACGCGCGATCTGTTTGAGGCACTGAAGTCCGGAATCGTGCTTCGTGAGGTGATGGTGAAGCTGTACCCGGCGCCTTCAGAATGCCGATCGCCCATCAGTCGCAGGTATAGCATGCGCATGGCGCCGTGGAAGGAACGCGAGAACATCTCGATCTTTCTCAAGCAGTGCAAAGCGTGAGTGACGTTCTATTGCCTATTGCCTAAGGGGTTGTGTGCTTTGGTATCACATACTCATACCGTACTGTCAAAACGTAGGCTTGGCATGGACGATTTGTTCCTCTTCTGCACCGACGATCTGTACGAAGGCACGAATATGGTGCAGGTGCTCTTCAGTGTGCAGCACTTCATGGCCTTCTCCCAGGAAAAGTCGAGCTACTTGTTCAAGCCAATTGCGCATGAGAATATTGCGTTCTCCAACCAGGAGGTACGTCGCACAAAGCAACACTCGTCGGAGCTTGCTTTTGAACTAACATAATCGGTCCTTCCAGTTGGAAATGGCGCTTTCGAAGATCGAGAAGGCGGGTGTGGAAGCCAACGCGTTTCTGACGAGCGCGCCACCAAGCGCGTCTCCGTCTCCAGCGAAGTCTCAACTTGAAGAAGACAACACACCGGCCAGTGACGACGACTTGGCAACTGGGGCTAGCAGTGAGCGAAGTTGGGATGCGACAGAAGAAAAGCAAGAGCTTGAGCCTGCAGAGCACGACGAAGATGATGATGATGATGATGCCGACTCGTACGACGAAGACCCAGATGCACTGGAGGATGCGGCAGCTCTTGCTGTTCTTGAGATGGAGCTCCACGACGGCGACAGCAACAACGTCAGAGCCGAAGATGAAGCCAATGCAGACGAAGAATTGCTGGCATCGGCGCTTTTGGATGCCGACCAAGCTGATGAAGATGCCGAGAGCATGCTCCCTCCGCTAGATATGGAAGACGAAGATACTGCAGTCGTGCTGGCTTTTAACGAGGAAGAATCCGCGATGGAGGCGCTTGCACTCGCTGCCATTGAGATCGACCAGAGCATCATGCTCTTGGAGATCGTTGATGATATGATGCATAAGATCGAAGAAGATATGACACCGGAAGACCCAACGCCTGCCATCAACATGGAGGAGTACTTGACCAGCGAAAATGTCGAAGTCATTCGCATCGATTCGAGCGAACTATCGGGCCACACAGACAAGCACGACACGTACACTGGTGACTCACTCACGCCCACGGTTGTCGACAACGGAACGCCAGCTATGGATGCTGCGCGACCGAACAGGTTTTCACGTGCTGGTCGCGCTGCCAAGAAGGCGGCGAAAGCTGCTAAGAAGGCTGCCAGGAAGACTGCACGGGAGAGCACTGACGAGCAGCTTGACGAGGAGGCCATGTCTCGCTGCACGTGCGGAGGAAGCAAGTGTTCGATCATGTAGTCGACTTCCACGATCGAGCTTCTTCTTGTTTGTGGTTCTTCAACTTTTATTATACATGTATGCTGACTAAACCCCTCGGTTGTGGCTGAAATGAATTGCTGCCAGTATGGGCGACATGCTTCTTCAAGTTTACTCGCTGCCTACGACGAGCAGCGGATCGCCAGTGATTTCGAAGTTGGGCGTCTCGTTCTGCTTGAACGAAAGCATGAGGCTCTTGAACTCCTCGAAGTCCGAGCAACTGAGCAGCACGTCGATGACGTCGAGCGGGATTTCGTCTTCGTGCTCCTGCATCTGTCGTGTGAGCTCTTCCATCGAGAAGTTCTGCCCAAATCCACGTATGCAAATTAGTCATCAGTCACCACCTCAGCTACAGCAAGACAACACCCACCTCGATCTTCTCGGTCAGTCGCTGTTCGATGAAAGTCTCTGTTTCCCAAAGATTCAAATCAGATTGTGAGCCGAAGCAGCGGTACAAACCCAAAAGATCGAGGTCGTACCAATGAGAGCGATGTACTCCTCGAAGATCGTCGTGTAGATCAGCTTGTTCTCAGTGACGTTCTCAAATTCCTCTGCAGCACAACGATCGTAAGTTGAATAGCCATCACCCCCAAGGCGCGGTATCTTCCATGGGCGTACCGCAGTTCTTGAGGCAAAAGTCCGTCTGCAGATCGACGAACTTGGGGTCCATCAGGATGTCCTGGAGCACGCCGATCATCTCGTCGAACAGGCTCTCGTCCGAGTTGTGGTCTCCCGCATCATCACAGATCACTTCCTCCTCCTCTTCCTCGCCGAACTTGTACGCCTCCACCACCTCCGGCTGCTGCTCCACGACGCTTGCCATGTTTCTTCGTCGTCGATCTCCTTGGTTTCCGTTCAACTCGTGACCCCTCACGCACCAAAGGTCACCACCACAGGGTACGCTCAGTTACCCCATACCGCTTCATGGCATGGGTACCATCACATGCACCTCGTCAGTGCGTAACCCCTTCGTTTGGTTGACAAAGAACGCTCCATCATCGCTCCCAAGCGTCGCATCGCACTCAGACTCATGCGACCGTGGTTTCGCCAGGCGCGACCCTTCATGAGAAGCCGGTGCACCCACCAAGCCAATCCTGGGTTCAGCACTCATCGCATTTGCTGGTCGCGAAGCCATTGCCCGCATCCACATGTCCGTTAACCTCTCCCTCCGCATTCTTGCAACACGACAGAGCCCGTACGATTGCGAGCAATTGAAACTTGTGTGCATTCCCATCCCGCATGGCTGGCGTCAGCATGTACCCATTTCTCAGTAGAAAGTACCACAAGTAAACCTCGTTAGAGTGACGGGGTCCATGCGTTGCCTCCTCTCATAGCCCTTACCCGCGCTGCAGCGCAGGATAAAATCCAGCGTCTGTGACATGGCTGTCGAGGTTTTGTCCAGTTTCGGCGACATGCTCCCATCGAGGTTTTTAAAGCACGATTAAAATCGAACACAGTAGGTTATATTCGTTTCCACAGGTTCACGTCCCTAATTGTGTTTGTTATGTTCAGACACCATTTCCAGCACAGGCGTCACCATCAGCCGATCGCCGCCAATTGATCTCTACGCTTCGCGAGCGACGCGCACGGCAGAGGAAGCGCCGAGCTATTTCCAGCGCCGTATCCGCGTGCGTGCTCAGACTACGCTAACGAGTCTACGAGGCCACCAACCGTGCTACTGGACCGCGTTCCAGCGACCGAAAACAACGCAGTAGAAGCCGCGTGACCGACGTCTGAATACATACCGACTTTCTACCAGACACCAAACACAATGCGCAAGAATGGGTGGGCGGCGCCGTTCCACTACCTGCAAGTGATCACCTGGGTCTTCTTTCCCACCATCATGGCCATGTTCTTCGCGTTCTCGACGCCGCTGCTGGAGACGTCGGCCGCGTATCTCGGCTCGATCGCGTACGGCGTCGTGTGCATCGTCGTGATCTACGCGGTGGTTCGCTGTACGGGGACCGACCCGTCGGACGACAGTATCATCCAGCGAGGCACCGAGCATGCGCACGCGCACACGCAGGTCGGCGAGGACCAGCTCTACTGCAACGTCTGCGTGCAATACGTGTACGTATGCTTGAAATCGTTTGATGCAGGAGCTGCTGGACGATGAGGAGCTCATTTTCATCTTGTTGATTGTATCGATAGCCACAAGGAAAGCCGCCATTGCCGACTGTGCGATAAGTGTGTAGCCGTGTTCGACCACCACTGCAAGTGGCTGAACAACTGCGTGGGCAAGAAGAACTACCGGTACGTTTGGCCAGGCTACTGCTGAACACTACAGGCCGGCCGATTCCTGACTATTGCTACCATGGATTCTTGTAGGTTCTTCCTGATGTCGGTTGTCGGCGCGACGCTGATGCTGGCTATCCAAGTCGGGTTTGGCGTGTTCATCTTTTCGGTGGCATACTCGGACGAGGACCTGATCAAGCGACGATGTGAGTGTGGGATTGTGTCCTCTGTGTTATCTATTCTTCCATCTGATGAACTTGTTCTTTTTGACTTCAGCTGCCAGCTCCTACGGATGCAGAAGCAACACCGACGCTGCGACCGGACTGTGTGTAGACGGCGAATACCGCGTGCCCATCCTCGCGATTCGAGCTATCCACGGTGTACTACTAGCCATGCTCGTCCCGTGGTGCTTCCTGATCGCCCAGTTGGCGCTGTTCCATTTCCAGCTCTGTACGTTGTGCCACCTTTATGATGGAGAGGCTATGGTCACAGTGTCTGACTGATGTTTGTGTGATTCTAGGCATTGAGAACATCACAACCTACGACTACATCGTCCGCAAGCGCAAGCGCAAGCTGCAGCGAGAGCGAGAGAACGCCGTACGTGTCCATCCCTTATGAAACAGAGATCTGCTTATCGTCAGTCAGTGTTGCTGCTGGCGGTGAGCTCTCTCTGCTTTCTTCTATTGTGAGGCCTCATGTGTGCATGTCGGAGACTGACGTATCCGTGGTGTATTTTTGCTTTGTTGTGTGTTCTTGGGAACGCACGGGCTTTGGACTGCCGGGCTTATTATAGGTACGCGCGCCTTGGTGGAAGCAGCTCATCGCTGTTCTCTGTTGCCAACGCCGCGATCCTGTGGACGAAAAACCCGCAGGTGAAAAGAGCGACCATGCATCACGCGCCTCCTTCAACAGTGAGACCGAGGAACAAGCCGCCATCGAAGCTGAAGTTGACGAAGATCTGGAAGTCCTGAGTGCTCGCAGCGGCGAAGTCGGCGACCGCCGCGGCAGCAGTATGCAACTGGCCAAGTCTTTCGGCCAGGCCTCTGGGTCCGGATCCACCCGCGGCTTTGGTCTTCACGTCACTTTCAACCAGGACGGCAGTTTGCAGACCACGTCGACGTCGATGTCAACGTCGACCCCGAACGGCACCATGTCGTTACTGCGCACGCCAGGCCGCAGCGACGAGACCAGTTACATGGCGGCGCCCATCACGCCGCGGTCTCCTCGCTCCGACCCGAGCAGCGCGTACATCTCCGAGGTCTCGGATGGCGGCGAGCGCCAGTCGTCGTTTATCATGTACGGCAAGCCCACGGACCGACCCGAAAACCACGTTGTGTAAAAAAGCACTGGCGAAAGCGAACGACGGGCTGTGTGTGCCTCCCCTGACTTCGTCAGGCGAGAGCCATGCCAGCTTCGTGTGGAGCGTGTGATTGATGCAGCGTCCGATCGTATTTAAGAATGGCCCCCGTCAAAGCAGTCGACAAAGTACATGTAGCTAGACACCAGATTCCCGATCCAAAATGCTGCCAGTTCAGTTTTGTATTACGAGTTGTTTTGTGTGTTGGTGGATGTTGAATGAGTGAGGGACTCCCCACGTCGAAGAGCGACGAGAATGGGGAGTTAAGAAGATCAAAAAGAAGAAAAATGAGGTCGTCTTGAGCCTAGACAGACGAATAGAGGAGGAAAGCACGGACCGATCTACACGGCCGTGACCTGGAGCGCACCGGTCGAGGCGTGGGGCTTGACCTCCACGTTCAGCACGTCCACGATGCCCGAGACCTGCGGCTTGAACGAGGTCTTGCCTGCGCTGTTGGACGCCGCGCCGACGGCCTCGACGTCGACCGAGTGCAGCGCCGCCACGGCCGTCCATTCACCCATGTCGTACTCCTTCTCATCGAACGTGGCTTCCGCGTGGGCGGCGAGCTCGCGGGTCTCGACGATCTTGGCGTTGCCCTCGGCCTCCTGCGCGTCCGAGCCGAAGGTGACCGTGACCTTGACGCTGTGGACCGTGGTGTTCTTCACAGAGACGCTCTTGGCATAGCTTGGCGGGATCATGCTTGCTTGATAGTTGGGTTGGGTTGGGTGGGTAGCTTCTTGGGTTGGGGGCTTGTTGAAGAGTAAGGTGGATCTATGAGACAGAGAACGTCAATCAGAGAGAGAATTGGTGTGGACTACATCAGAGAAACACATCCCCAGTTTAGTGTCATGGACTTTGAAATAGTGACATGGACGGAAAGAGGTGGCGATGTGTATGGGGTTGTCTCTGTGGCTATTGGGGACGGGATGGAAATGTGGCTTGGCTTGGGGGCTTTAGACACTCTCCATGACGATGTCTGGTGGGTTGGAGCTGCCGCCTCGGATGAGGCGCATCGAGTACTGGAGGTGCCGCAGGCGGTCGATCAGGCCCTTCATCACGAGGTTACGCTCGTAGACCTCCTACACAAACCATGGCACCATGTACACAATGCGTTAGGTCTAGCCAATATACCTCCACATACTAGTGCGAGGGGAAAGCGTACCCGTCGTAGGTGGTTTCTTCGTTCCGTGAGCTTCTCGATCGTGTCCTACGCGTCATCAAGTCAGCATAACTCATTGTATAACCACAACGCCAGGGTGATTCGTACCTTCTCATCCGTAGCCTGCTTGCTCGCGAGCTCTGGATCGTTGTGGCGCGCGTCCATTTGCTTGATCAGCTCCAGCAGCTCCGTGCTGATCTTCACGTACTGGCTCTTGAGCGTCGCGATGCGCGTGAACGAGTCCTGGATCTCTTCCGGCGAGTAAGGAATCACGGGCTGGATGCCCGCGTGATGACTGTGGGTCACCGAGTGGAACGACCCGTTCATATCCACCATGCTCTCATCCGACGGAGAGTCTGGAGGCCCCGGCGAGCGAGGTGGCGATGGCGGGCCGTTTGAATTGATCGCGTCCAAAGAGAACATGCGCGAGCTGGGCTGGAGCGGCGGCTTCAGGTTCATCTGCTTGGCCTCTTCGAACACGTGGAAGGCGATGGCGAGCAACTCATGAAGAAGCTGCGGACCTCCTCGGCTCGCCGTGAGTACGGGGCTACCCGCGACGCTGGACGTCGCGGCGTCGACGGTCGCCGTCTCGTGCTCGGCCATTTTGCGTCTCGTGGCTTGATGGAGCTGCTCCCTGGAATGCAACATAAAGCCAGACTCAGACCTTCCTCAGATAAATTATAGCCAATAAAAATGCACAAAGCCGATATATTTTTGGCCAATCATTGACAAGTGAGAAAGTACAACGGTTTCAGTTTCGGCCTGGAAACGAGGGAATGAATGAAGCCATGATCGGTCGGTCTTGAAGTAGCTCCACACGGAAGAGCCCGCTGAGTTTGACGGGTTACATATAGCTTGCATTAGACGGGAGATCAAGCACGGACTGATTGATGGACTCGTCGGGCAAGGTCCATGAGCCGTCGACCGACGCGAACGACCGCGACTCGCGCGTGCAGGCACGACGCCAACGTATCGAGACGCGCAATGCGTCGAAAGACGACGAGTCGCGTAAGAAGAAGCAGCAAGTGGCCGAGTCCAAGCGCATGAGTCGTGGCCAGCAACAGATCGCTGATAGTCTCAACCAACTGGATCGTCGTAAGCTGTCGGGCATTCAACACGTGACCAGCATCCGCGTCCAGGCGGATGATGTCGAGAACAAGCGGAGGATCGAGGAGGAGGAACGCCGCCACAAGCGCGTGGAGAAGCTCCAGCAAGAGGCGATCGATAGTGGCGCCAAGAATGCCGCTGTGGAGATGCGCTGGTCGGATCTGTTCGAGTACAGCATGCCCCAGGAGCTTCATCGCGAGCTTGAGGCCCAGAACCGATCGTGTTCCGAGATCTTGGCGTCAAAAGACGGCGTGATCAAGGAGTTCCAGACCCAACTCAAAGCGAAAGACGAAGAATATGTGACGGCACTCAAGGTCCAGGCGGAAGACGTGGAGAAACTGGTCGAGCGCATGAGCAATCAGTACCGGGAGATGCAAGAAGAGTACGAGATGGAGCTGGACCAAATGGAGGACGCGTTCCTGAAAGAGCGCGATGAGCTCATTGCCAACAACAAACTCGAGATCGACTCGCTGTTTGAAAAGCGACGCGAGATGGAGATGGTTTACATGGAAGCCAAGCAGGCGCGTGACGAGCAGTACCAGAAAGAGATCGAAGACCTTCGTGTGAAAGACGCTGAAGACTACAACGAGCTCAAGATCAAACTGGAGACAAACATCCAAACACTCGAGCAGCAGCTCGAAGAAATGCGAGCTACGTACCAACTGAACACGGAGAAGCTCGAGTACAACTACCGTGTCCTGACGGAACGTGACATGGAAAACTCCGCGACTCTGAGCCAGCAGAAGCGCAAGCTCGCACGGCTGAAAGACACCCTTAGTACATTGATCTCCAAGTACAATCAGACGGATGCACGGGATCGAAATCAAAACCAGGAGCTCACAGAGGAGTACCGACGTATCACGAAGCAGTACAAGGATCTCCAGAGGAAGTATGCGCACTTTGAAGCCAGCGACCTGCAGACATTCGAGGAAGTGTGGGCAATGCACGAAGAAGAAGCCGTGCAAAAGGTGGAGAAGCTCCTCAAAGCCGACAAGGTCATCCACGAGCAGCAGCTCGGACTCGCGTGGCGTGGACCAGCCAAGTCGATTCGTGCGTGGCGGCAATCGGGTGATAGTAAGAAGAAGGCATCGGAGATCTCACCAGGCTCACGCACAGACGACCGCAGTGGACAAGACAGCACTGGCGGTAGCGGTGGTCACCATGGCGGGTCAAGTGCTCACTCCGTGAACGATGCATTTAACGAGCTAGATGCACCTGTGGAGGAGAAGCGGATCTCGAGCGCCAAGCTCAAGCACATGCTCAGGATGCTGGCGTCGGAGGCTGGTTTTCTAGTCAACAGCAGCGTGAACCAGGCGCTGGACGAGCTACCCGATGACGAAGCTGAGCTGGTCAAGGCCGACATGATCATGCGAGCACTGGGTATCGAAAGTGAAACCGAGATGGAGCGGCTTATGGGGTTCTTCTACGAAGACCCACGGGCGGAAGTGCCTCTGGAGTACGTTGGTTCAAGTTCAGCGAGCAGCTCCGTAGCCACATCTCCCGTACCTACTCCAAAGTGGGGTTTGCTCGTCGGCCCTGAAGACGTGATCCGGGTCTGCACGCACTTTGTACAGGTTTGCACTGGCAATTCTTGTTGAGTGTCTTGAGGAGGAGGACTGATTGTTGTGTGTGGTTGGTGTAGGAACTAGGAGAACAGAAGCGCATGGCACCGATGGCTCGCATCTTACGTCACACGGCTCTCCATGGAGATGGAAATGACGACCGAAAGTCGTTTAAATCCCCCACTGGATCCACGGCGGCGAGTTCCAAGGCCAAGGCCAAGAAGGCAGACAAAGAGTACTGGGACGCTGTGGTCAAAGTCCTCCCGCCACGCTCCGTACGAGTCATGACGGCGTTGGAAAAGGGCTTGACGATGTACCACCAGGCACTTCTCAAGCGAAAGGAGCTGATCGACGACGTCACGTCACTCAAGCACCAGAATACGGAGCTCAAGAACCTTCTCAAGCAATACCTCGGTGCACCCATCAACGAAGATCTGCTCGTCCCGCCCACACAGATGCAAATGTACCAGTGAGACTTTCCTATTCAAATATGTCCTACTACTCCAACAGCTCATTTGTGAGGATGGTCGGACGGGTTTACATTACAGTGCGTGACTGGGGTAGCCCATGGCCATGGCCTTGGTGTTCTGGTAGAACGGAACGCACGTGGTGCTCATGGAGTCCACCTGGTACCCAGGCTCGCACTCGCACTTGCCAGAGCCAACCAACTGAGCGTTGCCTGGACACACGCCAGCGTTTTCTGCGTCTACGATCGACGCTCCTTCCGCGTCGACTTCCACAGTCTGCGACTCCACAGCGGGCTCCGGATCAGCAGCAAACAGTGAAGTCTCAGCAACTACCGGCTCGTCACTAGGTTCCGTCACAGGCCCCGATGGGTAAAAACGTCGGTGTCGTGGATTGATTCGCACGCCGCTGATCTTGATCGTCGGTGTCACCTCTCCTAATGACCAGCCAAAAACGCACAATATTAACATCGAAACCTCAGATCCACACAGGCAAAAAAAGTACGAACCTGGTTCGAGGCGGCGACAGGCGGCGTTGGAGGAGCCCGTGATACCATCGTATCCGTCGAGACACTCGCCACATACGTTGGCGACCTGCGAGCACGCGTGCCGTCCGAGTGACTGGCAGCTCGGCGTCACTTCACACTCGATGCTCTCTAGGACTTCAGCTGGTAGTCCGTGGGTTGTCGCAGTGACTGGGAATGGCGACCAGTCTCCAATAACGCCATGGCTTTCGAAACTCTCCATGCGCAGGTACACGTCGTACGCCCTGCGACCCTTGAGTCCATCCACGACGAAACTCGCAGTGTTGCATCCGTTCACATCGACCTTGCCCAGGTTTGAAATGGAGCTGCGAGTGAACCGCTGTCGATGACGAAGCACGGCGTAGTGGATGTGTCCACCCTGGTCGTGACTCAGTGTCACGTCAACTGTAAGCGCATCCACGCGGGCATCCGTTGGCCGTACACTCACGTTGAGAGCCCGTGGTGGCTCTGGATGCGACTGCACGTTGTAGTGGGTCGCCACAGTACCGTACACACCGTCACTGTCCTTGGTCTCCGTTACCAGGAACACAGTGTAGTTCGTCCCTGGCGTCGGGACGCTGATGTTAACTTCCTTCCAGCCATCGTCTCCGTTAATTGGCTTGTCGCCGTCAATTTCAATGGCTTGTCGTCCAATGAATCGGTCTTCCATAGCCAAACGATTGCCAAATGTGTCACTACCTTCAGCCACTCGAGCCGTCGCGGCCCATGGAACTGACGTGATGACGGAGACGTGAACGACGCTTGCGATACTATCTTCGACCCGGAATCCGACGCTGAGACTGTCCACTGTGCCTGGTGTCGGGTACGCCGTGTGGGCGAGCAGCATCGGTGGCGTCGCAAAGGTGAAGACACTTGGGAAGGACATGACTTCACCGTAAATGCCGCTATCGTCCGCTGTCTCAGCCACAACGAACACGTCGTAGGATGTTCCTGCGACCAAGTACTCGATCACTTCGACGTGGACCTCACCGGCGCGAGCGATCGTGATACTTCGCCGTGAACGCACGACATCGCGGCCGTAGTTGTGGAACTTTGCATCGCGATCACCCGGAAGTGCCTTGCCACTCACGTTGAACGGAGACGTCACGTTTAGCTCATCGTTGCCCGAATTTCCCAGCATATAGTGGACTTCGCCAGGGTGTTCGAGCGTAAAGATGAGTAGGAGATCTGTCGTGGAGCCCTTCCGAGGCTGCACGACAAGCTGCGTGAAGTGTGGCGCACGTGGGAAAGTCCTGACGTGAGTTGTGTAGAACGACTCGCTGATCACGCCACCACTATTGGCTGTCTCCGTGGCGATCCAGACTTGGTACGTCGTGTTAGGCTCGAGAAGAAGATCGTCTTCCACGTCGATGTCAATGGCTCTGGAACGACCGTCGCCGTGATGGCGGTGATGATGACGGTGGCGTCCGCCGCTACCGCCATTGTTGGTCTCTTCGGTCATGTTGACGTCCATACGCTTGTATATCAGTGGCAACATACACGGCTCATTCTCAATCTTCCCAAGGGCCTGCGCGGCGGCCACATCTCCAGCTGATGGTAGCAATAGCTCGGTAGATAGCAGAGGACAGCCTTCATTTGCCACGATGATGTGGACCACAGTCTCCTCACACGCTACGCAAGACGCGTGCATAGAGACGGTGATGCGACTCGTGTTGCCGTACGTCGCCGTGGCTTCATGAGATTTCAGCTGCGGAGCACGCTCGTGCGTTGTGACTCTGATCGCTGACGTCTCGGGCTTGGAGTTGTGACGGGAGTTGGTCTTCTCCGTCTCATTTGGACGGTGCTTGTGAGGGTTCACTTCCGTGAAGAGACCGTCGCTGCCCGCCGTTTCGTATGCGAAGAAGAAATAGTACTCGGTGTTGGCCCGCAGGTTGCGCACACTGTGTTCCACAGTGATAAACGTGGCATTTTCAGACGTGACACTGGCCAAAACACCAGCAGCGACGACGTGGCTTCGACCGGCGACTGCGAGTTTGAACGGCGACGCGTTCTTGTCATGACGACGAGACGCTGACGGCGATTGGAAGGTGTTCTGGGTTAACTCAGGCCGACCATCGCGACCGTCAAGAAGAATGAAGTATGGAATCCTCCCAGTCGCTTGTTCCAAGCGCTGGTTATCGGATACCGTCGCTGAGGTGTCCTCAGGCGCATCAAGCAGCTTGGATATCTGGAGCTTGATGTGAACTCCGTCAGTGGCGCCCTCCACGGGGAGGATCTCCACTTCGTCAAACATCACTGACTGGTTTGTGTAGTCAGCATGCGTAGTCACACGGTGGCAATCCACTGGCGCGAACACTCCATCGCTCACCGCCGTCTCTGGTACGAGACACACGTCAAACATGGCGCTTGGCGGCAGCTTCTCGATCTTCTTGTGGGTGAGTTTCTTGTGAAACACGTCCTCTCTTGACACTGAGATCGTGCCGTTCTCCCACACACCTTCACCAAGCTGTTCAAGATCCGCGTCTTTCAATTGGCGAGCTGTGAGCTGCGTGACGTCGAATACGTTGGCTGGGGGCGGCCACCGAGGAGTCAGAGGCGGCTCTTCACTCGCATTGTAGCTGCTGTTGAGCATGCGAAGCTCACGTGCGTGGAGTTCATCTTCGTGTCGCTGCTGCTCCTCGATGCCATAGATCTCCGTCGTTCGATCAGGTACGAGGCCTCGAAAGAAGAGCGCGTAGTGGACTTCTCCTAGAGTGCTCAATCGGAAATCCATCGACAGCGACGAGCTCGAGCCAGCCATTGGACCAACACGAAGGCTGTCAGACACGAACTGCGGCGGCGGAGCGTGCATCGTGACTAGTAGTGGAGCAGGAAAGTCTCCGAACACACCACCACTACCGAAGGTCTCCGTTGTGAGTGAAACGTGGTACGTGGTGTCCTCACGAAGCCCGTCGATTGTCAGGTTGGTCGCGAACACCATGGGCTCCATGGGCTGCGTGTCGTTAGTGCCGTTCTTGATTTCGATACCCATGTCACTGAACTGCACGACGAAGCTGCCACGCAAAACGTGTGGCGATCCTCGGAGTTGTGAGTTGAGGCCGCTCTTGATGATCGACGGGTCGGCAAAGTCCACGTCCGTGAGCTGGTAGTGAACAATGCCTGGACGCGTGAGGTTGACGGTCAGCACGATACTGTCTGTGCGGTTGGACTTGGCTCCTGCCATGGACTTGACGATCACTGGGGCGACATCGTGGGTCATCACAGTCGTGCGCGACGGTGTACCGTACACACCGCTGGAGACGCCATCGACACTCTGGGTCTCACTTACGACGTGAATCGAATACGTGGTGTTGGCTGTGAGCTCCTCCACAAGCAGCTCCAGAATACCGCTGCCTGTGAATGCTTGCCCACGCTTGACAACCCAAAGGTCACTGGACGTTGGCTTTGGTGGAGAAGGAGCTGGCTGGCGGTGGCGATCGCCGCGATGGTTGCGGTGGTGGTTGTGGCGATCACGGGGGTCTCGGCGGTCATCAAGAGGGATCTCCTTCTCTGGAGCCACACGACGAGACTGCTCGACGATGAGCTCAGCTGCCAGAGGCTCCACTGCGATGGCTTCCTCTGGCTTAGTCTCGTCTGTTGAGGTCTCTTGGTCTTCAGACTGTTCGGGCTTTTCCTCCTCAACCTCCATCACGACGACGTAGTGGATCTGTCCGGGCTCACTCAGCTCCACGTGGAATGATATGGCGTCGACACGAGCGAGTACAGCCTCTGCTTCGACCTTTACGATATCAGGTGCTGGGCGGTGGGTCTTGACTCGTGCCACAGTTGTTCGATCACTCACGACGCCGTAACGAAGCCGGCTTTCGGCGAAGAGCGAGACCTGGTACTCCGTGTCTTGGGTCAAATTCGCCATGGTGAACGAGAAATTCGTCGCTTCTGATGACTGCGAACGCTGCTGAAGATCAGTGCGCGGCACCTCATCGCATTGCTCGTCCGATCCGACCGCGTTGAGACATATAAACAGGATATCGAGTGGTTTGACCATACTGAGCTGGAGCTCGGCACTTGTCAGGCTACCGAATGAAGGCTGGACGTCCACGATCGCGACCTCCGACGCGTTCTCGTTGGTAGAGGCGTCCAAGAGGCTTCGGTAGGGCTCGCCAAACACGCCGAAGCTGGCAATCGTCTCCGGGAGAAAAGCGATGGAGTACGCGGTGTTGTCGACCAGGCCGTCAACAACAAACGAAGCCACTGCCGCCTCGTTCGCCTCGATGACGCCGGAGTGAATCCCAGTGGCGTCCTTGTTGTCGTTGTTGACCATCTTCATGAGCTCGTCCACGCTAGTCGCTCGCTGGAATGAATTACGCAGCGCCTGCGTCGCTAAACGCGGTGCTAACACGTAGTGCACGTTGCCTGGACGCTCCAGCTCGACGAGGATATCCAACGCGTGTACAGTGCCGTTTGTCGGTTGCGCTGTGGCATTGAGAACCTTCGGAGCCGTCGCATGGGTCACACAGGAGCTAATTTCGCGCGTACGACCCGCGACGCCGTTACTTTCTTTGGTCTCTGCGTACAAACGGATCGTGTGGCTGGTCGCAGGGTCGAGTCCTTTGATGATGCGCTTGTGGTCAGTGTCGGCGTTCGCTTGACTAGCAAAGTCGGCGAAAGTATCGAATTTCCCAAGCGAAAAAGTGCCCCGATCGATATCTGGCTCGCCATTTTGCGTCGCCGCTTCGACTTCATAGTGGAGCTGGTACTGGAAGAAAGACATGGTCTCATCAGTAGCTCGTCTCACATCCTCCTCTGGAAACTGAAGCTTGAACATGATCTCCATGCTACTCGCACTACCCTTGGTAGCCTCGCAGGCCAGTGCTGAGATGTCAGGTGCAGACGCATGGGTCCGAACTTGCTGTTGGTTGTGAAGCTCACTGTACACGTCGCCATGACCCAGCGCCTCTGTCACGACCACGAGCTCGTACTCCGTCGCTGGCGATAGGAAGTCCACAACCACCTGAGTGGACAGCGAGTCCCAGCGAAGAAGGTTCTCCAGTGCAAACGCGACGTCACCCCTTGTACGTTCCACCACGTCCTTAACTGTGAGTTGAGAAGGCGTATCGCGTGCAGGCACTAGCGCCAAGTGCACGATCCCAGGCGTAGACAGCGTGATATTCACCGCCACGGCCTTTGCAGAGCCGTTCACTGGCGCAGCTACAACCGCCTTGAACTCTGGTGGCGTCGGATGCGTGGTCGTGCCCAGCACCGACAGCACTGAGCCGTACACGCCCTTGCTGTTGGGCACTTCGGCCACAAAGTACACGTCGTAGCTGGTGTTGGCTCGCAAGCCAACGAGCTGGCGCTCCACTTTCTGCGCTCTGTCCACCGCGACGGTACTCGCCTGGACGACACAACTATTCTTCACTGCTTGGGCACCGTCCACGGTCTCAGTCTCTGCCTGCAGACAGCGCTGGGAGGCGCTCTTGATCTCCGCGGCTTCCAGCGGTGCGTGGCCTGAGAGCACGGCCGCGTAGTGCAAGTCCGCAGCGTCGGTCAGGTACGTCGTGAGCGTCAGCGTGTGGGAAGAGCCGCTCGTAGGAACCACGAAGCTCGAAGATCTGCGAACTGCAATATACACACAACGATAAGCGAGACTGTATTGTAGTAAGTGAGACCGTCATAGATAACCGGATCGTACTCGCACTGGCAGCGTTGCCGTCGCTGAGCAGCGCCAGCAGCACCAGCACGGGCGCCGCGCGCTGCATCCACCAGCGTCGCATCGCTTCAAGTCGTCTGCTTCTCTCTCTCTCTTTGTGTTTCTCTCTGCTTCTGGATGATCGATCCAATGGGATGAAAGATACCGGTACGGGGACTCGTGCCTTTTCAGTTGAAGATCGCGATCCAGTGCAAAGTTTCTATTTTTCAAAAAGGAAAAAACTACGGAAATGTTTCAAGGGTTATGAATCGTAACCCTTGAAACATTTCCGTAACTTCCGATGGGTAACCAGAGTATAATCATCCGACTCGGATGAGCATGATGACCACCACCGAATACCGGTACTAGATTTCGAGGACTGAATACATTTTTCATTCATTCATTCATTCATTCACTGCGGATTACGGGACGGAAGTACTTCAAATCAGACAACATAGAGAGAGAGAGA